>APFE031495949.1:0-11361 GCA_000404065.3 Pinus taeda
AAAAAAAAATCATTAGGTACATTTAATTTCAAAAGTAGAAAATTGCATCGCATTATAAGTTTCATTCAATCATATAAACAAAAAAAAAAATTCTTCAACACCAACCCACCCCCCCATTTGATCACATGGTGCAGTAAGAGCCAGATCACCATTCACTTTTCCAGGTAGAATAAGAAGATCATGAAGAATGTAGAAGAAATTGATGGCGATGATGACAATGAGGAAGATCCTATCGGATTTTTCATTCAAGATACTGATGGAAGTGTGCACATGAAGAACATCCCTCCATATTTTCTTCCAAAACTTCATGGTCTAAGGTCAGAGGATCTGGAAACCTTTCTCTTTGAATTTAAGATTGTTTGTAGATCTTATGGTTACTTATTAAAAACTCAAAAATTGAGATCGTTTCCGGCAACATTGAAGGATAGAGCTCTTAAATGGTTCATGAGTTTAGGGACTAATCCAATAAGATCATAGAATGATATGAAAAAGATATTCTAGAAAAATATAAAGATCATGATCTTAAAGAAGAAGTATTTAGAATGAATCAAAGAGAATATGAGAGTCTAGAAGATCTAATAGAGAGGTTCATGTATAATCTCAAGAGGGAAAAACTACATCATTTAGGATCTAACACACAAAAAACACTCTTACTTAGAACAATTAGGGATGAGTCGATTGATCTCCTTAATCTCATAAGTAGAGGTGATGTATATCAATTATCATTTGAGGAAATTTGTGAAACATGCCAACCCATATTGAGATCGATAAGTCAAGCTAAACTTGGAAATTTGTTTGATGCCTTTAAAACATAAATTCTTAGTAATCTAACCATACAATATGTTAAGAATACAAAATGAGAAAAAATAAGATGTCTATGTTGTCCATGCAGAACCACATGATGTTAAATGTTGCTCCTCATTACCAATGTTGAAGGAAGTTCACCAAGAGGACAATGGAGCAAGTCAATTGCGAATGTAGCAATGTTATGTAGCTCCAAGAGGACCATGGCAGTCTATTCAACCTGATATGATGAAAGAGCCTAATTCACAATTTCAAGCTTATGGAAATCCACCTCAAAGTAATTGGAACACATCCTTTCCTTGGAAACATTGACCATCTCAACCCCAAAACCAATCTTGGCAACAAGGTTGGCAAGGAACTTATGGGAGCCATCCACAATATCCTTAGTATTTTCCTCAATATCCTCCATACCAAACTTCATGCTATCCTTACCATTCACCTCCACGACAACCACAAACCCATCCACATCCATCTTGTTAGCACCTAAATCCGCCTTAGGCTGAAGGAAGGAAAAATTCACGGTAACCACAAACCATGCTCAGTCTGGTAGCTAGCCCTACCAGAACACGAGAGGGCTCTCTCCGAGTCACACTCAGTAGATAGATGAATGAAAAGGCCTGAGATGACTTTCAGTGAACTATTTATCTTAGGCTAGTAAGTGGAAATGGATGAAAGAAATGATTTTTATGAATGACTGTGTTTCTGGGATGTTATGGGACCATTGGACCTCAATGAACAGAGAACTTAATAGAAAGGCACAGATTATTTCGTGAGGCAAGGTAGGCAGAAAGCCTAGCAATTTAATTTTAAGATAGTGCGGAATGGAGAGATTGATTTAAGAGGGTGAAAAGGGCATGGAAAACATGAATCCTTTTCAACAGAAGAATGAACACTAAACATGAAATTTTCCCACAGGTAGAGCAATAAAATTGAATTCTACCTTAGCTAACTTACAAAATTTCAATGGAAATGAATATGAAATGAGCTATGAAACATAAAAGACACATTTGCTACACTCGCAACCACATGAATCTCATGAAACAGAGCCATTGCCTTTCATTAATCCTCTGTAAAAAATATACATTGCAGAAACAGAGTTTCTTTCCCACAGTCTCCCAGAAGTTACAAGCCAACCAACCCTTTGTAAATGGTTTGCATACAATATATATAATGTGCCATGAAGAGATAGAACGCCCAAGGGTTGGGGAGTTACTCGAATCATTACAAAATGAAGGTGGAGATCCAAACAACAGCTACAGGTGCAGCGCCACAAACATGACAAATGGCTTGGGTGGCCCTTTGCCTTCCTTCAGCACTGGGATAACTGACCATATGGAGTGAAAATACTTATAAAACAGCCTTAGGTACCAAAAAACTGAAGTACATATGGGTGGGCCCACTTACAAAAATTCAGGAAGGGGAATTTCACGAAATAGAGGCATTCTGGCCCTTTTTCCTATATGCGTCGCGCTCCTTTCCTGTATGTATCTTGCCACTTTGAGGCTAGTTTTGAGGCACTTTTCAGAGTCCAAAATGTTCCCAAGTGTGCTCGTTGGAAAGCCTGTCCTGTCTAATTTCCAACCCAAGTGGAATTTTTGAATTTGGAGCTCATTTACGCCTCCAAATATTCATTCTCCCAAGACTACTTCCTGTGTGTCAAAATAGGGGTAGTGAGGCCTTTTTTGAGTGTTTTTTGCCCCTTTGGTGGCTAAGATATTCTCCAAATTTCTTGCTCCATGCGCCAGTAGTCGTGATTTTTCATGCTAAATCCAAAAATGTAAACCATTTCTCATTTGAAGCTCCCAATCTTACGCGTCGCGCTGGTGGCGCGGTGCGTATAGAGAAAAAAGATGTGTTTGTGCCAAAAATTTGTCATGTGACCAAAATTTCCCCAAATTCCTTGAAATTTGGGCTGGATGTCCTCTATGAAGTACTATGCTACGCCAAGGAAGCTTTAGCCAAGATTCGAAGCCGATCTTACTCTTTTGCCTCTTTTGCTTCCTTTGTTTCAAGCTCCTTATTCGGGCCTTTGCGCTCATGTTTCATGCCCTGTAATGACAAGCCATCCTCCTCAATATGTTCTTGTCCTTTTTTTCCTTCTCCAGCAGCTTCTCCAAGTGTAGGTTGACCTGATCTAACCAAGAATCATGGTCGTTATTGATCTCTTGCTCCAAGGTAGTGAGCTCGACCCTCCTCTGCTGGGCAGCTTGTCGATTTTCATGGATGCTTTGCAGCTCCATGATCGTCTGTTGGTCCTCAAGCTATTTGTTTCTCTACTCCAAATACTTGATGACCCATCTAGCCCTCTCGAAATTGAGTATCAAGTCTTTGATCTCCGTGTCCTACTCCTGAATGGTCATCCTAAGTTTGAAATTTGTTTCCTTTGTCTCTTCATCTTGAATGAGGATGACATCAGTCTCCTGTACACCTAATGGCCCCTCATCATGCACAGGCTCCTGGCACTTGTCCAATACCAGTGTAGTCGATGCCAGAAGCCAGGCCCCTTCCACCCTGGGTGGAGATAACACTTGCTTTGCTGCTATAAATAAGTTCCTACTGCCCTTCTGATATGTCACCAAAAATGGCATGATTGTGGTCTCAAGGTGCTCATGCTGATAAGAAGGACCACCCAACTCCTGCTCGGGCTTGGATAGTACCTGTGGTGTGTTGAAAAAATCATGGGAGATGAAGTCCTCCCAAGCAATGCCCTGCAATCCCAACTGATGATCAACCAAAATCCGGATAAGAGTGAAGTGATACACACTGTTAAGCTACTACTGAGGGGTCTTATGTAGCATGAAGGTGTTCATCCTCTCTATATTCCTGCATATGAAAAATGGGAGGTTCATCATTCTCACCCTGGTAAAGTGCATGAGCAAGTGGATGTGATAAGCATACAGTAGAGAGAACCTCCCCTCATAGCTGAAGTATTTCATGATCAATCTCATGAGTGGAGCATACTCATTCTTCAAGTATCTAAAGGGAAATACTCTTGTGAGCTCATTCAAGAATTTGGTTTTGATGTAAGGCTCAGAGTGTTTCCTTTCCACCTTCTTCTTTTTATGCCACTGCTCCCCAACATTTGGTATACCTGTTGCCACTGATATAGCTTTGAGTGTCAATGTGAAAGTGACCCCGGCCAAGGTAGACTGACCTCCATGTAGATGAAGCACAAATAAACGGGCCAACTCATGATGAACTCTGACATTTGTCACCCTTTGACAAAATTCGAAACATTATAGGTGCTGGAAGCATGTCATGGCAAGAGGGCATGCTTGTAACTCAGTGAGGGTAGTGGGTTCATCCCTGACATGTTTGCCACTCTTGTGGTGTCTCCTGGGAGTCTGCTCTTCTGAGGATGAGTCACTCTGTGTCTCCCTCTCATAATTAGACGAATGTTGTGATGACATGACCGCAATGTGGACTGTGATAAGGTAACCCCTTTGATGATGATGGGAGGTTAGGTGCCTTTGAAGTATCTGTTACCAAGGGGAACACGAAACATGGATTGTTAGGAAGGGAGTGATGAAATGTGGATAGGTTTTATAGGGAGAACTTTGTTAGGGATATGGGAGGAGTTTGGGTATTTTGATGGGGTAGGGTTTTGGGGTTTTAATTTAGCAATAGGAGGAGGGGAAAGGGAATATGAGTTTGGTAGTGTTAGGGTAGTGATAATAGGAAAAAATGACATAAGGGAATAAGGGACAGGGGTAGGGTAGGAAAAATAACCTTGGCAGCAACAAAACTGTTACACAACCCTAGCAAAATGGTTTTTCTTTGGTGTCTTCTTATGTTTGCTTTATGGAATGTTTTTTCATTCAATCACCGATAATAACCCATCATCTCTTTATCAAATTTGATGCGCAAGTGAGTTTGAGAACCTACCTTACAATTAGAGGGGCTTCACAAAAAATTTGAGGGAGTTTTGGCACATTCTGGGTGCTTTATCTCTATGCGCCGCGCCTCTGTCTATGTTCACCGCGCCCTGGGTGTGCACCGTGCTCGTTATGGGCTAGAATGGTGGGCAGGTACTGTGTGTACCGCGCCCTGCGTGTGCGCTGCGCCCCTACCTGTGTGCGCCGCCCCCTTGTTTTCACCTCCAAGTCGCTTCCAACTCCTCGTTTGCTCCTCTCACTGTATGCGCCGCGTGCAAAGCCCAGTGCACCGCGCTCTGGGTATGCACTGCACCCTCAAGAAACTTACACTATGGGTAGGCTGCATGTGCACCGTGCCCTCTATGTGCGCCGTGCTCCTGGTTATATGTGTCGCGCTCTCCGAGGTCGCTCACCAATGCACACTCACGCCTCTCGAATACTTCTCCAAGACTTGTAATGGCACAATGCCTTTGCTTTTGACAAAAATTGGTATATATAGCCTTGGAAGAGATGGGTTTAATTTTTTCCTCTTCAAAAACCCATTTTTCTAATGTTTGAGTTTTGCACTTTTTCATTGACTTTAAAACACACTGATTTTCACTTTTCCTTTGAAATTTTAGCTCGAATGATGCAATTTTCGGCATTCTTTGCAGGGATTTCATGATAGGACATTGGCCATAGATACCATGACTGCATCTGAAAAAATCACTTGACGACTTTTTTGAAAATTTTGTCATAAATGACGTTGTTTGACTTTTCTTCAAAACAGAGTTTTGAAGAAGAGTTGGAGTCTATCCACCTGATGATGAAGCTTTTTGAACCATAACTATGTAAGGCCCTCACTCTGGCCTGCATGGATTTACTGGACATGTTCAAGTACCAAATTGATGAATTCCTAGACCTAGAGCTCGAAATGACCTTTTTCCTTTAAAGGACCAGACCTTGACTATCATGGACCTTGATGATGATTGACAAAAGACTTGAGCTAGCAGGAGCTAGACATGAGGGGGAATGACTATAATTACCTTCTCCATCAGATTATGGCATGCTCCTAGCGGAATGCAATTGGGAGAATGGAGCGGGACACCTAATAATAAAATGCATAATGATTTTTGATCTCTGATGTAGGACTGACCAGACCGACTCTAAAACATCTCAAATATACACTCCCACTCAACTACCTATACCACCATTTCCAAACCCACACATTGAAGTAGCTCAGCCCACTTACATTGCTGAGGTACAACACTTCCAAACATTTCCTCTGGAGCTTAATAGTATTCACCATATCTCAGGAGGAGTATTACAAGAAAGAGATTCTCTTGATACCATTGAAGGACTACATCTAGAAGAAGAAGTTTCGAAAGAGAATATCAAAGAATCATGGGTTGCACTTGATGAAGAGAAGACATCAAAATCAAATATTGAGAAAGCTCCCTCATGGTTACCATCAAATCCTCCATGTATTCAAGAGAACAATAAAAAAAGAGAGGAAGATTTGAAGGTCATGGTAGAAGAAGACATGAAGAATGATTCAAATTAGCAAGTGGACCAAGGGCATCACAACTATATTGAAATATGGTTCTAGACAGTCACTAAGTTGCAACATCACTCTCTTCCTCAAATATGCTTGATCCTTTCAAAGTCAAATCATTTGGTCTCTGAAATCCAGGTATATGTCAAAGCATATATTTCAAGCCTCGACATCATTTTGTCTAACATATTGATGTGCACATGGCTCCATTGGAAGTATTCTTATACTTGAAAGTGATTTTGTTTTTCAAGTAGGGTAGGGTAGAAGAAAAAAATAAAAAAAATAAAGAAAAATAAGAGAAAAAAATAAAAATCTTAGGTGAAAACCTCCTTGGAGGCGCCTCAGATTGGCTCATTCATTGAAAACCTCTATGAGGTGGTCAATGGGTTGAAAAAAGAAAAAAAAAAGAGAAAAAAGAAGATCCTAGGTGAAAACCTCCTTTGAGGCGCCTAGCCAAACCTACTAGTTAAAAACCTCATTGAGGTGGCTAGTAGGCCTAGAAGAAAAAAGAGAAAAATAATAATAATAAAAGAAATCCTTGCTCCATGCATCTCTTTGATAAATGCATGTACTCTCCAACATCTACAAAAAACAAGAACAAGTTGGTACCAAAAGGAAAATTGGTCAACCCTAGGGAAAATAAGTGAAATTTTGACTTTCTCCTCCTTTGCTCAAATGCCCCAACAAGGCCAGGGCCATGCCAATCCATCATCCTCATCTATTTTCACCATCCACCCAACATTCTCAAGCTTCTCCATTTATTTTTTCCTAAAGAACTACAGGATGATCTATTTTACTACAAGATTAAAAATTCATAGAGCAGAAATTTGTTTTTCCCATAACATGAAAACCATGCATCCATTAGCCAATATGTTTCAGAGGAAGATGCATATGGATGATGGTAACATGCTCAAGCAGTTTCAGAAAATTCCAGTGCAAGGTTTCCAAGAAATTGGCCTCCAACACCTTTATCCATTTTTGCATTTTCTCAATATCCATGCATCCATTTAAAAAGTTGTTTCATGGGGAGATGAATATGGATGATGGTAATAGGCCCAAGCAATTTCATCAAATTCCAATGCATGCTTTCCAAGAAATCAACTTCCATCACCTTAAGCCATTTTTAGTTTTTCTCGAGATCCATGCATCCATTGACCAAAATGTTTCTATGGAGAGGTGAATAATGATGATGACAACATGCTCAAAAAGTTTCAGCTCAATCCAATCTACCGTTTGGGAGATATGGACAAAATGTCGCTGTCCTATAAACCTACAGGATACAGAACAACACCTGTAGGATTGGCAATGAGCATTTTTAAAGGACATATAGATGTCAAAGAAGCTCCTCCAAAGCTTAGCAGCAACATCAAGATCATCAGCATCACCATCTAACACCTGCACATCAACATTAACTTAGCAGTAGCATGCATGTCTCTCCAGCAACCATCAAGTAGGTACATGTATGCAATATTCTTGACCTCTTCTCTTGAGCATATTATAGCTAGAAATTTGTTGTCAATGCATGAGAGATGAGGTTTTATAAGCTAAGGATGGGTCAGTAGTCTGAGATTCCTTCAACTAGTTGATTGTAGCTCACTCCTTCACTCATGCAATGTTGAAAAGTCAAATTCTGAAGGGTGATGATTTCAAGGAATGAGGACAGTAGTTAAAAGAAGAAATTTTTGAGAAGGCCAAGTCACCATAACACTCCAAACCTTCCATCCACTTCATATTCACTATCTATTCATCATTCATCAATCCCATTTCATTCTTGAGAAAAAAGCAAGAAGAGAATCCTCTCCATTCTCACAAACCTACACTACTCCCTTTGAGCCTTAGCATCATCATCCAATCCCTCTTCATCATTTCATTTCACTCCGATATAGTTAGAAGACTCTAAAGGAAGAAGGAACCACTACTACAAGAAGGCAAAATGTTGCTAAAAGAAGGAAGAAAGGAAAAAAGTGCGCTAAAACCCAAAATGACAGTGCCTAAGGGAAACCTAATCAAAACAGAGAACTCCAAGGCCATTAGGCAATCATCTAGGCCACAAAAGAGAAGAAGAAGGAAACAAAAAAAAATAAGGCATTCACCATAAAAATAGAACTCAAACTGTAGTGATGAAAAGAGGTGTTCTGAGAGGTCTTCAATCTCTTTCTAGCTTTTGTCCAGGACCTAAAAATGGGAGAAATGCATAAGAGTTAACTTGAGGGCCTACCCTCATCTCAGTCTATCATTTATGCTCAAAATTGGTTTCTTGGAATTTTAACAAGGTTTCCTTTAGTTTTGAGAGGAATTACTTCAAGATGTCCTAGTTCTCATCTAAAGGAAGTTTGAAGGTTTTAGAGGTGCCTAAATGGTAGAACAAGGTAGCATATGGTTGATAAGGGTGTGGAAGACCTTGCCAAACTAAAATAAGATTCAAGAACTCATCTTGAATAAGGTTAAGAAAGCAAGCTAATGATATAAAAAAACTAATGATTTTTCTTTAAAAAAATATGGTTTTGGGCTTGTCCTTGCAGAAATTACATCCAAGATTCTTAATGCACAAAAGAGAGGCCACCAGGGCCATGGATGAGGCACAATGAAGTCATTAAGTTGCTGAGAGGATGAGCAACACTTTTAGCAGGGGGTATGATGGGCCTCTAAATTAGACATAAATTACAGCCCATGCCTCTAATTTAAAACATAAATTAAGGCCTATGACCATCCTTCAGCACATTAAACCTCTTTTTTTGCATTAGATAATTTATTGTTAACTTTAATATATTCATTAGGAAGGTTTATGAATAATTGAACATTTGTGCCTTATATTATTTATTTTTGTGGAATATTATGAGAATATTGGACAGATTATGAAGAGTTGGAGGAGGAGATCATTTAGAGACTTGTTCCCTACTATTGGAGGATCAATAATAAACAATAAGTCAACAAGATATAATAGAATTATGGCACAAAGTGTGGAACTCCAATTATTGAAAAAATCTAGGAATGTGTTCCACTGACCAAGGGAGAAAATCCACCGATCAAGGGAGCATATCCTCTAATCAAGCTTCCTCCTCCATGGGGAATGATTCTTAATCATTTTTGATAAGTACTAAGTCAAATTTTCCTCTAGCGAACGATTGAGAAAATATAGGAATGTGTTCCCTACCATTTAATGCAAATTCCTAGTATTGGGGATTAGATCCACTAATCAAATGATTTTGGTGGCGAAAGCTTCCTCCATTCACGGGGAATGATTCCTAATCATTTTTTATAACTACCAAGTCCAATTTTCCTCTAGGGAGAGTTTTTCATTAGTGTTATTGTGGAGATAGCTTGTATTCTTGCAACTCCATTGTATTTTCTTGGAGGGATGTAATTCTATTGACGAAAATAATGAAAATTGGTGTCATGTTAAGCTTCTAAATATTTTTATCCTCCATAGGTATTTGAGTTTCCTTGGGCTTGGCCATCCCAGGAACCTCAGAGCCCTTTTTTATCATTTTGTTTCCTTCTTTTCATTGTTTATTCACATGCATCTTTAGTTTTTATTTATTTCTATTTATGCATCTAGTATTAACGATTTCTTGTTGTAGGATTGAACTAAATGGTTGATGTAAGTTATTTTGCAGGATCACAAGAATTATTTCATCCTTGTAAAAGCTTTGGAAGTTCATATAAATCATTGAGATTCTTGTATTAGTCTTCTTATTCCCAAATCTAGATTTTCGGACCTCCTTTTTGACAAAGAACAGTAAATTTATGCTATTTGTTAGAGCATGTTAACGAGCTTCAATCAACTTGATTCCACTTGCATTAGATAAAAAAAAAATTCTAGTTCATAACAAAAATTACTCCATTGAATTTTCACTTGATTTGGCTAGGCATTTTTTAGATTTACTAGCTCACTAGTTCTCGAGTTTTTAGATATTCGACTAGTAACATGTTTTTTATTTTTTTTCATGGGTTAACCTAGGCCTTTTTGAGTGATTCCAATTGGAATAGGGACCTAAGACATGCTAGTTAATAATAGAAGTTTTCCCATCCAATTTGGATTTGATTTATTTGGCCATTAAACCCTCGCAAATTTCATCATTTCACAAGGAAACTTCTCCAAGCTTTTTGAGAAAATCCATCCATCTTTCAACATTGGTTTTCAGTTCTGAGTGATCCTAGGCATTTTCTCAATCCATTCCACCCATATAAAAACTTATCTAAGACTTTAATCACCTCCAAAACCTTCCATTTTTCTCTTGGTTGTATCGTGTAGGTTCACTGTAATTCCTATAGGATCATCTTGTACGTTTCTAGTACATACTGTAGGTTTTCCTGAAATGGCCTGTTTTGAGGCTGAATTGAGAGAAAACCTTTAGGAAGTCACCAAAAGACTCCCAAGGGTCTCCCACAACATCCAACCACCTCCTAACCCTTCTATCGAACCTCCAACATCCTTAATTCAATTGCCACATCACCAAAGGAAATTAGTTTTCATACTTGATTTTGAAATGAAAAGACAAAAAGACAAAAACATATTTATTTTAGTCACTTGCACATTAGTGATGTTTGATGCTTCTTACTTCCATGCTTAGATAGTAGCATTTGGTTCATGATAATTTAGTATTATTGCAATGCATAGTTTCTTGGTGCTTAATTAGGAAATGGTGTGATTTAGCATTAAATTTTGGTTTCTTTCCTTGTACTTTCTTTCTTGCAATAGATTAAGGTGTCATTTCAAACATTTCATTTTCTATAATTATTTTAGGATTTGACTTCAGTAGATGCACTCCATTACATCATGAAAACAGAGGAATGATACATTGTATACCACACATATAGTGCCAACACCTCTTAGGTTTGTACAAACCCCAGGTTGATAATTAAAGTCGGTAGCCTTGGGAGTTGCAACATTATTGTTGTAATACCAAGGGAACATAGAAAATTTTAGGGGCGAATGTTCGCCCTTTGGCGAAATTAAGGGGTTTTAAATTTTTAGTGGGCGAATATTTTGTATCATAGTACATTTTTACAAATCACCTCAAATAGCCCACCTTTTATTAAGAGAGAGGGTAAAAAAGGTAAATTTAGCCCTTGAAATTAGGAGTTAGAACCTTCCATTCGCCCATTTTCAAGAATAGGTTTTATTTAAGTGAATCCTATGGGCCA
>APFE031495957.1:12516-25585 GCA_000404065.3 Pinus taeda
AACTATTATAGATCCATTTGGGCACATCAACCCCAACTTGTAGATCGATACTATTAGGGCCCATCAACCCCTAGTGCAGTTGTTACATGCCTTAAAGAAGTTAGTCATCAGAATGCCTCACTCCCAAAGAAGTTCCATCACTGAAAACATCCAAAAACTACCTCTAAGAAGATCAACGTAGGTAGGCCTTCATTAGGGTGCGATGCAATACAAACCATACACTGATAGGGTGCTATGCAGCGCACTTGGTCCCTCTTTGGCCTGTGCTGGGCGAATTTGAGTGAACTTCCATGAGGGTTTGAAGATTCCTTATCCATTGGAAACCTCTAGAAGTTTCTCAATGCTAGATACTCCTTTGAGTTCACATTTGGATGAGGAAGGGAATTAGGAAACATCAATCCCCTATCCCTTCTTCCATGGAACTGATTTCTAAATCTAGAAAGGAATTCATTATCACCATTGATGGCATAACCTCCTTCACTCACCTATATGAAGATCACTCATCTAAGAGATCAGGGGCTAGAAAATATTGAGTTGTAAGGAGATGCTGATGATATGAGATTAGAATTGATTGCAAGTATTGTATTAGTGTTGAAGTGTCTTGCTTGTCATGAGGTGAAGAGGGATTGAATTGGAAGAGTGTTACTAGATCGAGCGCATATGGGTTGTAATCCTTCCTCTTATCAATAAAGTTTTCAAAACTTTTTCCTCATGCTTGTGTTATATGTTAATGCTTTCATATGTATATCATGTTCTCGATTCCATGTTATTTATATGCAATAGATCATTATCATTTGCCTTGATTGGTTTTTGTTTCTATGTTTGTGCAGGTACCTTCCAAGCAGCTTAAGTACGGAAAGGAGCAGCAAGATCTGTCAAGGGAGACAAGGAGCTAGTGAAAACTATAAGTAGGATTCTCTTTTCTCTTATTTTATCTATTGATTATAGAAAAGGTAGAGATTACTTTGTCTGTTGTTTCTAGACCTGCTACTAAGTCTAGAGGGTTAGGCGTTTGTCCAAGAACACTAAATATTCCTGAAACAGCCGGGCTTATGAGAATTATGCTGTCATTGATGTTAAGAAGGAGTTGATGATCTTTGAAGTAGAAAGGATACAGGTAATACAACCATTGGATCCATACCAAGGACCAAGATTCATGAAACTAGTAGATGACCAGGATTAACCTAGGACACTAGACCAACTATACCGATTAACGACTAGGAAGAGGGAATATGACATAAATCCCATGATGGAGGGGTCAGTCAGCATTGACGAATCATTCTTATAATAGTTTTATGAAACAGGATACCAAAAGTCCTTGGCTTGCGGGATGGTGAGCGCAGATCCAGAGGAGGATGATTTAGAGGGACTAAGGCACCTGATGTTTTAAGAGACTAAAGGAGAAAGGGATATTTAGGAGGGACTGGTAACATATGCTCCCCACTTACTCCCAGTGAATTTGCGGAAGCATAACATCGCGACAGAGGAGAAACCAAAGATGGCATCTATAGGGAACTATTGGGATGAGCACACGACTATGGAAATTTTGATATGCTGCGCGAGTATGAGGATTTATTCCCAGCTCCAGTCACAGAGCTAAAAGGAATCAAAGGAGATATCGATGGAATGACAATTTTGTTAAAGCTATATGCCAAGCCTATGAAGCATAGACCAGATAGGCTTAACCAAAAAGTAAAAGAAAACGTCAAGAAGGAGATAGATAAAATGTTTGAGGCAAGATTCATCTTTCTGGTAGATGAAGTAGAATGGATCAGCCCAATAGTGATCCTAAACAGGAAGGAAGCCATGGAAATAAGGGTCTGTGTAAAATATCGTAGCCTTAACAATGCTTGTGTCCATGACCCATTCCCCACGCCTTTGAGTGATGACGTCTTGGATAAGTTGCGGGAAGCAAAGCCTACTCCTTCACAGATGGGTTCTCAGGGTCCATATAGCAGAGGAGGACAAGAATAAAACAACATTCACCGTAGAATGGGGCTCATACACATACCACATCATGCCTTTTGGCCTAAAGAATGCGCCTGTTGTGTTCTCCCGAATTGCTATCGCTGCTTCCAGAGATTACATTCACCAATTCTTGGAGGTATACATGGATGATTGGATAGTTTATATCCTATTGAAGAAGCACGCCAACTTAATTAGAGTAATGTTCGATTAGTGCAGACAGCTACAAATATCCCTAAACTTGAAGAAGTGTATCTTTGAAGTTTCATTTGGTACACTACTTGGCCACATTGTTTGCAAAGATGATGTTTGTGTGGACCCTGCAAAGGTTGCGAAAATTATGAATATGGATCCGCTGACCAATGTGAAGCATTTGTGATTGATGCTGGTATACATAGGGCATTATCATTGATTCATCCACAACTATGCATCCATAACTACTCCCATGGAGAAGCTTCTCAAGAAGACAAAAACATTCAACTGGACAGAGGTGTGTCAATTGGCATTGGACGTCCTCAAGGAAAGGTTGGTAAGTGTGCCCATCTTAGTATACACAGACTGGAACTAACAATTCCACGTACATATCAATGCATCAGGCATTGCACTAGGGATAGTGTTGGCACAACCAGGGGAAGGGAACTTGGATCATCCAATCTACTTTGCAAGTAGAAAGTTGTTGACTGCAGAAAAGGACATTACCATGATTGAGAGAGAAGAACTAGCCATGGTATACTCGCAATTTTTTTGACACTATTTACTTGGAGCTCCATTCAAATTATTTACAGATCAATTGACATTAAAATACTTGGTCAAAAATCCAGTCTTAGAGGGAAGAATCTGTATGTGGCCACCGTTGTTCCAAGATTTTACATTTGAGGTTATCATCAAACCAGGCGGATTGAATGTGGGATTAGATCAACTCTCCAAATTGGAATCAGGGGAAAGTGAGGGCTCCCTAGATGATTAACTACTGGATGCTAATTTATTTTGCATAGAAGCAGTACTTGACTACTTGGAGGAAATCACAACTTTTCTAGCCATAGGGAAATGTCCGGAGAGACATACAGTGATGAAAAAGAGACACATGGTGGTGTGAGTAGCTGAGTACTAGCTAATCACAGGACATCTATATAATTAGGACCTAGATCAAGTCTTGTGGCCATGTCTCCTCCACCATGAACGATAGGATGTCATATGGGAGTGCCACTCTTGAGTTGTAGAAGGGCATGTTAGGGGAAAAGCAACGTCGAGGAAGGTCTTGAAAGCAGGGTTATGGTGGCCTACACTCTTTAAGGACACCAAAGCATATGTGAAAGGATGTGGTGTGTGTCAGAGAGTTGGAAAAATGTCACATCAAGATGAATTACCACTACAGCCGACACGTACAGTGCAGATCTTTGAGAAATGGGCAGTTGATTTTATTGGGCTGATCAATCCACTAGCACGTTATTCTCACACGGGATATATCATCACAACTACCGAATATCTCATGCGATGGGAAAAGGTGGCACCAGTGAAAGATTGTACAACATACACAACTATGAAGTTAATCTTTGAAAACATCAAATCGGAGTTTGGATGCCCAAAAAGTCTAACAAGTGACCAAGGAATTCATTTTATAAATGAGACAGTTGCATCCTTACTGCAGAATTTCCTAGCCCAAGATAATAAGAGCATCCCATACCACCCTTAGTCTAATGGGACGGTTGAAGCATTCAACAAGATACTAGAAAAGGGATTATCAAAGATATGTTTGGCAAGTCGAGATGATTTGGATGAGCATGTACTAGCCACGCTATGGGAAGATCGGATGATAGTCAAGTGCTTACACAAGCAAACACTATTCCAGTTGGTATATGGAAGGGATGTCGTGGTACCCGCTGAATTTATAGTATCAAGCATCTTCATTTCCCAAGCTACAAATATGATAGATGATGTATTGCTATAGAAGGAGTTGGAGGAATTGATGGAATTAGATGAAGCCAAATTTCTAGCGGAATTCCGCTAGTTTATCAAGCAAAAAAGGCAAAAAGCATAGCATGACAAGCACATTAAGAGAAAATCATTCACAGTTGGAGGAAGATTTTTACTATACGACAGCAAGTTTCAGAAGTTCCCAGGTAAGTTTTAGATGTATTGACTTGGTCCATTCATAGTCACATAAAATAGTGAGTTCGAAGCAGTGAAAATTGCCCAATTGGATAAAATATTGATACCAGGATGGGTGAATGGTGCACGCCTAAAGCCTTTCCACTAGAAAAACACCCAATATTCTAATTGATGAGGTCTTTGGAAAGGGCCTATAGCTAGGTTTAGAGTCAATAGGAATAAGATAGTGAAGTAGTCAGTCCATTTAAGTTTTGTTTTCTTTTATTTTCCATACAATAAGCGTGTCAGTTTAGTTGCAACACCTACGCCACCTCACGACAAGTGATTGTGGTTGGGCAGGTCAGTCACACATTTGACACGTCTTATCCACTATACTCAGAGTCTTTTCCTTAATAATTAGGCAATACTACCACTGTCAAGTAAATTTCCATAGAATATTTTCACGTTATGGAAAGAGGTAACCAATAAAGCTTTCATCACATTCACATTATTACCCATCTTCTCCACTCTGTACTTTTCCTATCATGTGTCATCCAAGTCAGGTACATCTCAGCCGGATACCAGTTAACATGATTGAGTCTACACAGGGAAAGTTTCCATAGGAACAAGTTAGCGAGTCTAGTCATAAACATTGTGTCGAAGCTGGTCTACTTAATGTGCATGGCTACGTAGGAATTTTTAGAAGTTCCAATTCAGGTGACAAAATTCTTCGAGTCTCAGTTTGAAACTCAGAAACATCACTCAGGAACTAACTATCAACCTTCTGTAACTGTTATATATTAGCGACGTAGGAATATGATGAAGATAATCTCAGTTCCAGAAGATAAATTAGATGATTGAATTATGGTTATAGAATCATTGTATGGTAAAAATAATAAGTCCACACTGGTAGACAATGATATTTCAGATTGTTTCCAGTTTCCAGTGCTTAAGCGAGAAGTATATAGAGAGGAAGTGTTGAAGGGTGATGAAACAATGGTGATGAAGATCAAAGGAACTTTTCGATCACTTCAACGATCAACTTTGATCAATTTGAGGAGTCTGTTGGTTTTCAGAACATCTTTTGCTGCAATGAAATGTAATAAAATTCTGGTGAGAAGGATGCATGGTGGCTCGCTATGGTTAGACAAGGAATATCTGATTCATGTGGAATACATTCAATGCGTCACTGGACTCTCAACAACATGAGATGAAGTCTTGATAGTGTTCCAAACCGGGTCGAAGTGAGCCAAGAAAGAGGGGGAAAATGATTATTATGCCAAGTATAACATCAAGCATGATGGAAAGGGTGCTGAAATAGATTTGATCAATAAGGACCACATCAAATTCACCTGCTACATCATTTTGGGGAAGGTACTGAGACAATTCTCCAAAAATAAGTGCACGTTGGACACCATAACAATTGTGGAGCACTGTTGTGAAGGAGCTTCGATCATTTGGTTGGCATTTCTGCTGAATGAGTTATTTGAAGGTTGTGAAGATGTATAAATATGAAGCACAAATATCATTTTTAGGTATTTGGTTATGACTTTCACGATGTGGAAATGGTGCCCGCTAGGAGGGAGGAACCTCACATAAATCATATATGAGAAGCCACTAGCACTCAAGTACACACCATGGAGGACATCCAGGTACCCCAACAATAAAGAGATCAATGAGGAATGCTTTAAGGACTGGTACCAAAAGATGCTAGTGACCATAAGGTTGGTAGAAAGAATCCCCAAGGGATTGCTCAATAGCTACTCGTAAGAAATCTGGTTTGGGGTATAACAAGACCAAACTTATATCAGGCCATAATGCATCCATCCAGAGACTTTCTAAATGAGGCCGCAGAGGTTCACATTATCAGAAGGGGCATTCCACATAGAAGTCGGATTGTAGCCAGAGGTTGCCTGCGAGTTTACAGATGGCCAGTTCAAATACTTGTTTGGGGGCATGTAGCCGCAACCACAGACAAGAGACATGGCCAGGATGAGCAAGAAGAGGGGGCCGAAGGAGTATTTAAAGCCAATGGTTTGTCAAATGGAGCAATGGATGAGCTCCATTAAGTAGAAAATTTCCAACTTCATGGGTTCACCATGTACGAATCTCCAGTCCAGTATTTCTCAAGGGTTTACTTTTTTTAATCCGTTCAACTACTCCCCTCGCTATGGCTATACCCCCTTGTGTCCCTCACTCTTAGACTAAGCCAACCATCCCCAAATGCAGGCAACCTAAAGGTACCAAGGCATTAGCGACTAGGAAGCAAAAGATAGTGCTTGTCATGAGTGTTGTTGACCTCACCGGGGATGGAATCCAGTCGACATTGACCTCTCCAATTGTTGAAGAACACCCACAATCCACCTCTACTGTTTCACTAGGGTCACTATATCCCTCCCCCCATACAGCTTCCACCTCCGTGACCCTACTTGAAACAATCCCTATATGAACCCACAGAAGAAATGGAAGTCGACTCGGCTATCTAGTCCACACAATCCGTGAATGAGGGCGAAGGCCATACTATTGTTGAAACCTCCTTGGTATCACTATTGCTAGGAATGGTCCCACTCCGAGGCAAGGAACCAATCACTTCACAACTGCAATCAACTATAATCGAACCATTTGAAGCCTCATTTCCTATAAATTTCCCTCTTGTTCTAGAACCAGTCATTCTCCCTCCGGCTCCTAAGTTTCTTGAGATGACATACCCTGTAACTTCCCCCCAAGGCCACTAAGAAAAATCCATTGCTAGTGGCCAACCCTTGCAAAGAAACTTCGCGAACCCATCAACAATGAAGCCCAAGAACCTTTAGCACTGGTCCTCCTCACAACCATTTGGATTTATCCAACAAGTAGCTCAGAGGGCTGAACAGATCCACAATGACCTGGTTGCTGAGCACAAGCAGCAAAAGAAAAAATTGTCATTATCACGACAGAGCGAGATTAGCTCCAACAGACTAATGAACAACTGTAATCACAGGTCAACCAGGTGACGTCGAAGATAAGAGCACATTAGCCAATAGTGGCCAATTTAGTAATTAAAGCACCCAAGGATTTTTCAGCCATCACATTGGTTGAGTGTTGCATCCATATTCAGGCAGCATGCACGAAACTTGTGGCCACCAACAAGGAGTTGAAGAAGAGTTTAGATACAGCCATAGAAGCACTGCCTGATCCAACTACAAGCTACATCGCAGAAATCGAGTATAAACTCAAGGTTTCCATTGCATTAAAAGATTTGTTAACTGATGCCCTAGAGGATGGTTATGTACTATTGGAGTAAGTCAATGATTGGTTGGGCGACTTGGCCATGAAAAACCAGGTAGTCTATTCACCTCGTTAACAAATTCGACAACGCATCGTTGAAAACAAGACCTGTAGGGATAAAGGTCAGCTGAAGAAAATTGATGACGAGACTACCTCTCTTGTGGCTAGTGTACAACAAATTGAGGAGGAATTGGCTATAAAAAAGAAGAAAATCTGGGACCTGAGGCCACAGGTCCATAAACATGTGAGACCACTATAGGAGGTATGTGATGATGTTGAAGAATAGTTGAGCACCCTACAAAATGCCCTATTGGTAGGCTAAATTGCTTCATTTTTAACCCCTTTTCCACTTCAAAATGATAACCTTAGACCTCTATTTTAACCTTGCAACCCCCTTATTCCTTCAGTATTCCAAGAATTGTGACTTTTTCTGCACTAGCTTTATATTTCATATTTAAGGGTTATGAATGTGCTGAATTAATTGTTTTTATATATTTTATACCTTTAATATTCTTTGTAACTAATATTTCCTTTCCTAAAGTATTTGATAAGAAACGTATTGATCATTTCGTTAGCATGGTCGAGTGCAGGTAGGATTCCTGCACCGCTGGCGAATCCTAAACTATCATGATAACTCACTACCTAACGTGGAAATCTTGTTCCAGATCGGTCATCTCGAGTTGGGATGCAAGCAGAGATAAGTCAGGGATATGATGAAGATTAGGTTGTTGGCTGAATACTCAATTTTAGCATTTTGTTATAGTTGAAAGGCTTAATATGTACTATTGTTGTTATTTTATTAAAGTCGAAAGGATAAGATTATAACATTGGATGTAATTTGGTTATGGCCGCAAGCCTGAAAGGATGTATATAATATAGGATTCAGATAGAAAATGGTAGTGAGTAATAGCTATAGCAATAATACTGTAATTTTTGTCTTTTATAATTTTTCTGGTATCGCCCTCGTTCTGGGTTGGAATCAAACTGACTACGTACATTTTCTAATTATTAATAGAAAGGGACCACCCCATGTTATTTCAATCCTGTGTTGTAATTCTGTGCTAATGCGTTGTTGAGAGCTGAATTTCCAAGTTTCCTAAACAGGGAAACGAGCTGGTTGGCTAGGGCCCAACCAACCCAACTCGTTCTCCCTGGCATTCTTCTTTCTCGTTAAAGGTGTGTTGATTTTGTTTAATGCAAGGTGTGAATTAAATAGACATTTTAATTCTTCCACAAAGTCCAAGTTTGATTTCATTTATAATCACTGTGTGACGGATCTATGGTGTGAATGCTTAACTAAGTTTGATTTTACCCTTTATGATTTCTTTTATTCAAATCTTAGCATCGTTTCTGCTTGGATCGTGCAAGCACGTTATTCCTGCACTAGTGCATTTAGAGTTTCACAGATTGATTTCTTTGGTTCATTACAGTAACAACCTTTCGTTCTTTTTAGCCATATGAGCCTTGATGCGTTTCTGCAAGTGTGTGATCATCATTCCGAAGTATTCTTGACATATTGAATTAGACATGCTCCAGTAATTAGAGAATGAATGTTGATATAACAATTAACATGTACCTGCACTTCATACTTTTCAGGGAAGGATCAAACTTCATAATTAATTATTTTAAAGAGAATCTTTCTGAGTTAAGAAGGTTACAAATGCATATCTGATTTGTGTGAATAACTATTACAATGTTGAAGCCTACTATCACAATTAGATGATTCCTTTAGTTGCATGAAGGAGTTCCTTGATTGAAGAAAAGTGTGATTTGACTTTAGAAAATTAATTCTTATTTTGAAGTTGAGGTTGGTTCAAGCATATTTTTGTTTGTGGAGGTTATTTTGAAGTTCTGTTCACCTTTGCAAACTCTTTCTCTAAGTTAACACATTATTTATTCTCTTATAAGAGGAATTTGAAAACTTGTTGCAGGAATCTCTGCGTCAGTACAGGAATCGATATCTTGATACAAGAATAAAGAGCTCTAGTCCTGTGGCTTAGAGCCCCTGAATGAGGACATAAATATTCACTATAGGTGTAGAATATACTTCGAGCATCTAAAATTTGTTCTGGTACTAGTGCAAGCATATTGCAGGAGTACAGGAATAACAACTTAGTGCAGGGGGAAAGATCTATTAAGAAGTTAGACACCTTCAAGGGTCTGATTATTAACCTGACATACAACTATACTAAAGATAAACATAGATTTAGATTTCTATTAGTCAGGATTGATTGCAAGAGTTTGAGAGTTCCTTTCATTTATTTTTCTATAGAAGTATTTTCTTTCACATTCTAGTGCTAGAATTTCTTTGGTGTAAATTGTCAGGTGATATTTTCTTTCCGATTCTGGAATATTGTAATTAAGGAAGTAGGAATAGAGTTAGGAAATGTTCATATCATTTCTGGCATTTCCTATGCTTTGTCTCTAAGTTTAGGAAACCCTCGTGTTGAAAATTAAGTGTTGAAGGAGTCTGCCTAACCGCAATTCTTGCACCAACATGCCCAAGCTAAGCAACCGAACTCTACATCAGCGGCTAAATTTATCCAAAAAGGATAAACCCTCATAGGCATCTAACATACAACATTAGAAGATTAAAACCACTTTTGCTAGGAAACAATTGTCGTAGTACCTGAGTTAGGCCCTTCATTTGGAAAATAAGGCTAGAGTGTAGCAGAAACAACAGGACCAACACAACCAAAGGAAAAAGCAGCAGTGCCGCAAGAGGAGGAATCAACACAGCAAAAAACAATAATGAAAGAGAACCTGCTAGGAGTAGCAATATATTTGACAACACTAGAGAAATATTGAATCAGGGATGAGTCAAAGGATTGTGGTCAGGGCTTGTTGGGGCCTTCGTTTTGAATTTTTGATTTTGGTGGGAAGAAAGGTCAAGAACAAGTGGCAGGGACAACGGTCTGGGTTGCGGAGCTAACAGCCAAAGGGAAGGGACAAGAATTTAGAGTGAATGGGCAATTGCGGAAAGGTGACATAATAGTACAGAGGTAGCTGATCAAGGGAAATAGAATGCAGTCGAGGGCGGAGTCAGCCGAATAGAACTGGCAATGGGAATGCAAAACAAAGGATAAAAGGAAAGAGATAGCATGAGGAAGGGATTAGTGATGAAGTGGGTGAGCTAGGGTAGGCTTTGAGAGCTAGACCGGTTGCGGAAGAGCTAGGAATCTCCTCGACTCTACTTATGTTCATCCTTATCAGTTGTATTCTATGGAAAGTATTCTCTATGTATTTTATGAACGTGCCTTGAGCCATTTGTATATACCAAGCCTGCGGAATGTACCCAGGGTGTGTACAAACATGTGTACCCATAGCTCCTTTGGGATCTGTTCCTTGTTCCATATTTCTGTGCAGCATTCTAGGTGTTTTCGGGGATCATAGTTCCCCCTATATTTGTTGGAAATAATATTGAGAGGGGGTGGTGAATCAGTATTATCAAATTCTTTTCAATATGTCTTCTTGATTTATACTTTAATTTAGTCTTCAGATATTGATCATTAATTTGTATTTCAGTACCATATAATAATGAGCATGAACAAAAAACAGACAGTCACACCAAAGAACACCAGATATAAGGTGGAAACCCAATGTGGGTGAAAACCACCTGTTGCAATATGTCTCTATCTTCTGTCAATTAGAAACTTCTTTTACAATGATTTTGTATTGGTGCAGTCCTTTACCAGTACGTAGGCTGCAACCTGCAGAGAGCTACAACTCTCTCTCATTTTCTAATCTCTCCTGGAAGGGAGCTACAACCCCCTTAGCTCTTTTACTTCTTTAAGGACCACATTTCATGAATTTTCAAACTGGATCTAAGAAGATCAAATAATCATCAAGTATATGCAAATCACCCAATCTCCATATACAATCAACCAATGAATCACCCAACTCTTCAGAATGCTGTAAACAGAAAAGTAATACCAGAAATCTAAACCCAGAACTCTGCAGCAATAGATAAAAGACAGTCAACAAATGTTTCAAGATAAGTTCACAACTTCACCAGGAGGGGCCTGCGAACATCCGCAGCTCTTCTGAGTCTAAATTGCGTAGATCCGCACTAGTCGCTCTTCTGCTCTGCGTACTTCTGCTCAGATCCACACCTTCACTATATGACTGATAGCGTACCTCTGCACTGTGCCTTCTTCTGCGGTGCGTACCTCGCACTACGCCTTCTGTTGCGCTGCGTACCCCCGCACTATGCTTTCTCCTGTGCTGCATACCTCACACTGCGCCTTTTTCTGCACTGCGTACCCCCACACTGCGCCCTCTTCTAAGCTGCGTACCCCCGCACTCACGCCATGGATCGCCTGCGAACTTCTGATTAGGGCCAAATTAATAGTCCTCCAATGTGCCACAGTCAGTCAGATCTACAGATCTGTTCATGCGCCCGAGAGATCATGACTTATCAATATATTCGCCTTAAGTTTTCTCCTTGATTTAGATCTAGCTTTTAAAACCAATCACCCAAAATTTTAGATCTTAAGATATTCAAATTTCAAAAAGATGTCTAGCCAAATGATCTCCTTCCCTTTTTATAGGCAAGCCTCTACTCAAACCATGGTCCAAAACCATAGGTATTCAATACTAGGAACCCAATACCTTGGATCAATACTTTTAGATGCAAAACCACAGACTAAAACCATAGGATCAAACATGTTGGGAAAAATACCAAGGGCCAAACATAAGAAACCCCCCGTGAGTGTGCTACTTTGCATTAGAGTGAGTGAACTGGGGGACCGCACCTTATGAACAGATAACCTATGGGTATGACCACACTTCCTAGACAATGAACCTGCGGGTCCACACCTTTTGAACAATGCACCTGCGAACCTTTTATTTTCCATCATTTTGAGAGCCTGAATAGAATTTTGCCACTTGAGTGAGTTGCCATCAAGTACAACACCTGTACCATAGAGCCAAACCAGAATCATAATGCCAACAATCTTCCCCTTTGGACTTGATGGCAACCTCAAGATCCTCAACGTCATTCTCCCCCTTTGACATCAAGGGCAAAGGGTTATGCTCCCCCTAAGAACATGCTTAAGCCTTTGCTTTGCTGATCATGCTCCCCCTGATAAACCAGATCTGCTAAAGGAAAGAAATATCTGCAAGAAGAACCACAATCCACCAAACACCATAAATGACCGTGAAAGAGATAGAGACATATTGCAGCAATATTCAGATCAGCATGAAGATCTTCTACCATAATGCCAACAATGCATTATATGCTCCCCCTGAACCTGTGCCATTCGATCTTCGACCAATATGCAACCCAGCAAATGTACGCGTACACCCCATATGAAACTTGCGTACAACCAACAATCTTTGAGTATATCAGCAACTTGTTCCTTAGAAGGAACATACTCCAACTTGACCTTTTGTTCAAGCACTTGTTCCCTGAGAAAGTGATACTTGATCGGTATGTGCTTGGTCTTTGAATGCATGACTGGGTTCTTTGAAACGCTGATTGCACTTGTATTATCACATAAGATGGAGATAGGTGGTTTACAAGTGATTTGAAAATCCTGCAAGGTCTGCATCATCCAAAGGAGTTGAGTGCAACAAGATGCAATAGCCACATATTCCGCTTCAGCCGTAGATAAAGCAATCGAACTCTGTTTCTTGCTAAACCAAGATACTACTCCGGAACCCATAAAGAATGAACCACCACTTGTGCTCTTCCTGTCATCCACGCTTCCGGCCCAATCTGCATCTGTATAAGCATGAAGTGTGAGAT
>APFE031495965.1:1807-18326 GCA_000404065.3 Pinus taeda
TTCCCCCCCCCCCCCTCAGTATTATTTCCAACATAGTATACTTTATAACATTAATTGCCATTCCATGTTCATCCATGTGGATGCACTTTATGATGTTCTAAGACAACCTAATGTCCTGGTCAACTCCCTCTCATCTTCCTTGTCATGTTTTCTAGGACTTGTGTATCCAACAAGAAATTTGGGAGATGAATGACATCAAGGTAGAAAATCAAGGGGTTTTCAAGTCATTTATTTAGGATTCCCACTAGAATAGTCCCACCATATGATTCATCGAATCCCTAAATTGGGCTTTAGTGGTATTTCAATTAATTATTAGATGATCATGGTGGGCCATAATTCGAGGTTAAATGTTATGACTCTTCGTAGGATATTATTGGAGATACTTTAGGAGAAACCTCTTTGGCTAAAGGGTCAAGGAAGGATTTTGACTTCAATATCAAACCATCAACCATATCCTCAACATTTGTCCCATCAACCATATCCTCAACATATCGAACCAACAATCAAGAAGACAATTGAGGTGAAGCATGTGAATCTTCTCTCGCCCATATTGTTCAGGATATATATAAATCCATGAATGCTTCTACACTCCACAAACTGTGCATCAATAAAAACTCTGTTTTCCCCATTGTCCACCAAGATGGATACACATTGTCCCAACATTGTGCCTCTAATTGCCAAAATTGTAAAATTGGGATTTTCCATGTCAAAATTTTAATTCAAGACTCACCATGCATTGGAAGGCCATTAACACAATATTAGGACATAAAAATTGAATAATTGACACAATACCAAATACAATACATACATTGAGTTTTGTCTCACAAGGTATCTAGATTCTAATTGAGCGAGTTCACACAAAGAGAGAAAGGCAATGTCATGATCAATTGTTCAATTTTTAATTAAGAGCATTATCTTAGATAAGGGAGAAGTAACATTTAGTTTCTTTCTCATATACAAAGGCAAAGTTATGAATCAATGTCAAATGCCTTTTGTGAAGCAAATTGTAAAGGGTGTTAGAAAGCTTGCATTGTAGGCAAGGCCCTCACACGATACTAGATTGTGTTAACCAAAGCATGTTAACCATGTCCAATGATCTCAAATTTCATGAGAATGTTCAATGAGTGACCATAAATGAGGGGTGTCAGAGTGGCTATTAATCATAGCTTATAGTGGATGATTGTCATCGTACATAACATCTGTGGTCGAAGTCATTTGTTTGGTGCCCAATATTGGTGAATCATTGTATTACATCATGGTAGCATATCTTGCCTTTTTTAAAGAAAAAATATATTGAAAATAAATTAAGTTATGTCTCATGCAAATGTTCAATATTGTTGTGTTGTGATTGGTTTTCATATTATATGTATCATATATCTATAATCACTTATTTCAAGCCTACCTTAAGAAGCAAACGAAGAGGTGTAGGGCCTTTTCATAATAAGGACTCCCACCAAATCCTCTCCTCATAGCAATATTTCAAACGCTAGCCCATAAATCAAACACATGCCCTTGTTTCTCTAGTTTGGAAACCCTTAGATGGATATGATAGTGAACTCCTCCCAACCACTTCTTTAACCATCTATTGAATGCCTTTGATTGGTATGTGTAAATGATTTTGATTGATTCCTGGAGAGGTGTGAAATCTAATTTTGCATTGACATAATACAAACACCAAACTTAACCCGTGGTAGCCAAAATTTTAGCCTTACAATTCTCTCATCCAATATTAAATACTTCACTAATTAGTCAAGGGGTAATCTCCTTAACAATATATTAAATATTAGAAGCATTCATATTAATTGAAAAAATAAGCGTGTTATTTAATATTAAGTTATAATGCAGGTAGCTGCCAAATTGACATATGAGACCCCCTTGTTTGTGAGACAAGGGATGCCCTCCATTAAATGCTTTAACTATTTAATCTATGGATGTGTATATACTTTAATTTCCATTGGATCGAATCTTGTGACCTTTAAAGAGGAAACACTTTAACACAAATCGAACATGTAAATACAAACTTAATTTGTATATGTATCAAAGTTACTTTGAGAGTTGCATGGAATGCTTAATTTTGTATAGAAGCAAGGGAAAACTTGAAGGGTTGATCACAAAAAACATGTATGGTCAATTATGATTATCATAGGTATATTAGTTTGGTTTTCCCAATCTGGAACTTGCACACTTTGTTGCTACTGTTAAAGGCATGTCATGATGGTTTATTGGTGTAACATCATGAACATTTAGTTGTGTCTATTAAAGGCATGTTAGTTCAATGACAAAACCAATGGTTTGTCAACTTGGTTAGCTTAGTGAGCTATGTGTTAATCATCTCAATGAACAACATATAAGGTCAATTAGCTTAGCCATTGACATGCACATTCCATTGTCACTATTAGTGACATGTTAGGTTGGATATTAATATGTATTTTTGATTAACATTATCTAGGATATTGACCGAATCAACATGCATGTTTGACTACAATTGTGGGAGATATGTTAGATAGGTCAACCCCATCAACAACATTTATGTTTAATTGCACATGTTAGAGGAATGACACAATGGTCAATTGATTAGTAACATGTACATTTTTGTTATCACTATTAAAGTTGTGTTAGGTTGGTTAGCTTGTTCAACGACTTGTATGTTCGGTTACAATTATTAAAGCCTCACTTGATTGTTTAATGCAGTAAATGGAGTGTAAGTCTAGTTACCATTGTCGAAGGCATGTTTTTTTGGTTAAATGAGTTAACATCATATACATTCAACTATGATTGTTAGAGCCATCCAAGGCTATTAAACCCATTTAAAGTAGTGCATAACATCGATGGGGGCTTGCTTATTGCATTTTGTGTGAGTATAGTGTGTTATTTTTTTTTGTATGTCGAATATTTTTCATTAATCAAAAAGAATGTACAAGGGCGTCAAAATGCATGGCTTATAATTATTTATATATTTAATGTAATATGCCTTTCATTAAGAAGAGGAAACATACTTTAGGGGATAGGGGAAATGCCATTGTCTAGGCGAAACGTCAATATCATCTATCTCATCTTCACTCTCCCTTCCCTATCATTAGCATCCCTCTCCTTTTTTTCTTTATCCACCAACACCAATAATAGACTTTTGGTGAAGAAGTAGCATTGGATGACTCAGGATGAGGGTTAGAGCTCATATGTTTATCTTGGGTTTCTCCTTGGGGTTTCTGAGCTTACGTATCTTGCTTTAAATTCTTCTTAAACATCCCAACAATATCCTTTCCCATCTCTTGTTCATGAAACTTTAGCTTGCAAGCACAATATTCATCCTAAATTTCCTTTGAAGATTCATGTAGCCATTTTGCACCGAGGCCTATTCCTGGGGGGAGATTGGGAGGATCTACGTTTGTCAACAGATCTTTTTATTATTGTCCCATGCCGCCCCAAACTTTATAGCCCATGTTTGTAGCCAAGATATACCCTCTTCCATATGTAAACTATTTATCAGATTGATAAAAAGAGAAGATTGAGCTCTTCCATGAGCTTTTATTTGAAGATGAGAATGATAGTGAAATGTTCATTTTTAACTGTACAACTAAACAAGCTTAGAGACCCTTCCACCTCACTTGCTTAAAATCTGGACTCAAACCATGGTAGAATGTAACATTTTGAAGCGTGTCACTTTAGTCCCTTTGACAAGGAGTGACATGACACCTTTTGTGAAATAACAACAAGAGAATGTCGCCTCTTGCCCCTTTAAAAGTGGTGAAACCTTTTAGAAAAAGGGTAAATCTCTAAAAACATCATGGAAAAAGGTTTCCAAAAATTTAAGAATGATTCCATTTTATTGAATCACTACTACAAGAGACTATCGCCTCTTCCCCCTTTGAAAAAGATGAAACTGTCTAGAAAAAAATATCGCTGAAAACATCGTGAAAAAAAGTTTCCAAAGCATTTAAAAATGATTCCATTCCATTGAATCACTACTACATGAGTTCATCTTAAAATTTCATTTTATTTATTAAATTTATCATAATCAAAATTCCCCATGGAAGACATTGAGAGGCATTAGAAGATATATATATATTTTTTCATAAGAGCTTGTTAAAACATACCATGGCAATTTAATAACTTTATTTAAGACATTATGTCTCCCGCGTACCAGTCACCAAATAAAATTTCGAGGTGGGCGATGCCATTTTTGTTCAAACCCTCATGGAGCACCCTCGAGGAGCTTTCAATAATGGAAGAAGAACAATGGGCGATGCAATTTTGTTCATACCCTGGATTTTTTAATTCTGGAGAAGGTTTCAACAATTTTGTTGAAACCATGAATTTTTGAATTTTGGAGGAGGTTTCAGAAATGGAGACCAACATTTTGCTACGAGTATCCTATTTTTCCCTTCTAGTTTGATAGAGGTAGGGGATTGTTGGGGTTTTGTGTAGGGAACAGGACACCTAATTGGAACTTGTGCGGCTCCTTGATTTCGCTATGGAACCCCAGACACACATAAGTTTCAAACAGGGAATTTCCTTTCCACCGTCACCCAAAAAATGCCCCTCTCTCTCTATAGGTTGTTGCCTTCTCCTCCAAGGCAATGAAAGAGGTTGATATACCTATTCTAGAAATTCTGGACTCGAGTAACTGATGAAAAAGCTTCGGTTGTTGGACATCCCCTTCAGAATCATACATTTTCCCTAGCACAGGCAACAAAAACCCCTTTGAGTTTGCTACAACAAAGGCCGTTGATAAATCTGGGGAAGAGGGAAAAAAAATCAAAGGAGCCCGTCAACCCGCAAAGCCTTGGGAAAGAACTTTCGACTGTATCCATTTCTCGCAGCAGTAAGTCTCTATCCGACTCCAGTTCTATTATCGAATTTCTGTCTTTGGAAGATTTGATGGTTATTGAAACCAGAGTAAATTAAAGGAAAGGAAAAACCATAATAAATTAAATTCAGTTTGAATCCATCAAATAAAATAGACTTCTTTGACTAAGACTGATTCTATCCTAGCTTTAACTGATGGAATGCAAATTTGGCAGCTATGAAAAATAATGTGCAACATGCACCGAGCATGGGTACTAGAAATTACTAATTAGAGTATATAAAGGTTTTTTAAACCCAAGAGATAAAAATCATATAAAAAGTGATGGCTCTAGGCTAAACCCACGTGTCTGTCCTGATTGCCTCAATGAGTTGATATGAGAAGAAATGTTGAGATGCATTTAGCTTAGACACCAATAAAAGTCATACCTATTTAAATGAGATTTTAGAACATTGTGTTTCATATTTCAAGATCCTTCAAATGATCTTTATTTGTCATGAACCCCCTTTCCTTTGATACCAGAATCTCAGAGATGCACAAAGGTTGATCCTTTACTTTCAATAAGCATCTACCCAATGGAAAACCATGAACACTATTTTTCAAACCCTCTTGATTAATGTCCAAGGGCCGAGGATACTTCACCTTTTGTAGCCGTTTATACTTCTCTGTGAGACAGACAAAGCGCTAATACAAGGCTGAAGGCATGTCAATGAGCTCAAGAATAATATTATATATATGAGCTTAGATGCTAGGAACTTTATAGCTTCAGATATGATTTTATATAAACCTGCAACAGAGAAGGAATTCCGAGTGAGAAACTATCTCCAAACCAAATTCAATTCAAGGGTGATTTCATAATAGAAGATTTGACCCTAAACTAACCAAAGCTTCTTGGCTGTAGTCATGACAAAAGGCCTTAGATATAGACCATTTGACCAACAATTTGACAGAGAGCTCTATCCTAGAGATGCTTGATTGATGAGGCCTTGATCTCATTTCCTTTTTAGGATCTGCAACCTAGAATTTTGCAGTAGGAGTTTCAGTGCTTCATGATGACTAATCTTTGAAGAGGAAGGAGGTCAGTGTTGTCAGAAAACTTCTTGTGATTTCTTTCTTCCTTGCTTGGGCTTGCCCTCACCTTAACTTTGATACCATTCTAGCGAGGCAAGATAAACATGAAAACAATAGAGGTAAGAAGTTGTAGATCCTGTGTTGTCTGTCTTTTAGCTTCTAGAACATCATATGTTTTATTGCCAATTTCTGCTAAATTTAAAATTGACATACTAATCTGAGAAGAGGATTTGCAATGCTAATAAGCTCTTCTGTAGTCCATGTTGGCACACTCGAGTCTTGTTAAAGGACCAACTATTTCTTGTGAAAAATTCGAAGTAGACGAAAACATACAACATGTTTTCTAAGAATCAAAACAACTTCTAGAAGTGCTATGACATTAATCCAACACTATGTTTATAAACCGGTTCATACTAATGGACACAGTATGTGCAAAACGTATTCTTTAAAAAAAAATTTCTCTGTCGGTTGGTTTAAAGCTTATAGCCCTACTCATATCTTGAAGAAAGGGTACTTGCTTCCCTTTCACTTCATAGGTATATGAAAACCTAGTTTTGTAAGCACCCATAACCATGAATATTATACCAACTCCCTATGGTTAGTGCATCAATAATGTAAGTGTAACACTCATCCATGTGGTAGTCATAAGGAATTTAGGTAAGGTTTTACTAACACTGGCATCCAAGACCATTAAGATCTATCCATGGCCTCAAATGATGTATTTCCTTTACTCAATAGAACACTCATCATTTCTCTCCCCTAATAATCAAATTTTTTCTCTTCATTCTAAATGAGAAATCAATCAACAAGTCACCATTTTAAATGTTAGATCACAATATGTTTAGCTTCTCTCTTGTGCTTACACTCTAGCATTCTCGCAGCTTCAGAATCACGAATCTTAAACACATTGTGATGTGCATTCAGGGAGGCATAATTCACCCTTGCTTTGCATCAAATTACCCCCCTAGCATTCCCTTTACCTTTACATGCCTCAATGCAAGGCATGCGAAGTCGGTACCTACTCAATTAAATTAGCAAGTTAAGGGGCATCATATATACCCAATGCTGCCTACCTATTCTTCCTCTTCCTATGTTGTAGTGTATGAACAGTGAGCCAGACTGGTGAGGATCCCCATTAATAATAACATCTATGTTGGAATCTGAATCAGAATGACGTGTTTCCCTTAATCATATGTTTTGGTTTTTTGACCGAAAAGGCTAACAGAGATAGAGACCCTCAAATTTGTCTACTTCTGGCCCCTATGCCCATTTTCATCTAGGTTTTTACCATGTCAGTGTCCCTTTCTTTCTTAAAACTGCATGAAATCAGTTGATCTATCCATTTTGTAATTCCTTTGGTAAATTTTTCTATCAAATGCTCTAAAGTATATATGAGATCTAATTGTTGTTTTGTTTGTTGTTGACTTCATATATTTCTGCTAACCATGATATGGGTTTGATGTAGAGGATTATGATTATGTAAGGGTTGCATTGCTCGATATTTGTTTAGGAGGAGGAGAAGGAGAAAAGTGGTGTTAGGGTTGAGAGCTAAAGATTCCTATGGAAAGAGGAGGTGTGTGGAATGGAGGGTGGCAGGGATACCAGCTTGGTAGAAATGGAGGATGGGGAGGTCGGGGTTTTCATCATCGACTAGCTGTGGTGGGATTCCTTGTTATTTTTGTGGTCATGCCATTGGTTTTTTTTGCAGCTAGGTTTCATCACTCTGCATCTACATCTGCAACTGGTAAGCTTCTTCCTTCCCTCCTCCCTCACTGGTAAGATTCTTCCTGCCCTCCTCCCTCGCTGGTAAGCTTCTTCCTGCCCTACTCCCTCGTCAGGTTTCTTCTGTCTCTTTTTTTGGGGTGGTTCATTATTTAATTTATCTTTATTGGCAAGCATGACCTTTCTTAATCTGGTAGTATTACAATGAAGTGTAGACTTCTTACAACATTCAAGTAAGATCTCCCTTGCAATGAAGTGTAGTCATCTTATACTATTTTAGAAATATCCCTTTCATTGAGAATCCATTGAACAATGTATTTATGTGATTTGAGCCTTGGCGGGAAATTATCATCACTCCGGGTTAACCATTGAACCAAGACCCCATGGACCTGCTTCGAAATTTGATTTGCCTTCACCACCCCTAGTTAACCATTGAACCAAAACCCCATGGACCTACTTTGGAATTTGATTTTCCTTTTAGCTTTTTCATAGGATTTGAAGGCGCAGATGTTATCAAACTTACTTTCCTTGCTTATTGTCAAAAGTTTAGCACCTCTAGCATTTTTCCAGACATTTTGTGAGTTTTCTTTATAGGTTTCCTTTCATTTGATCTGCGTGAAGCTGTGAACTCCATATCTGCATTAACACAATACAATACCTACTAGGAGAAAGATTCAAAGTTTGTACCTCTCTCATGCAAGAGCAAAGGTTTTACCAACTACCCCCAGGGTAATTTCCCTTGCCAAAGATAATGAAACCATTCATCCCAATAGCAAGAAATAATAATGCTCTTTCCATTTTTTAATAAAGGGAAATGCATATGAATGGTAAATTCGCTAGGCAACTGCTCGGTGAATTCGCTAGGCACTCCTCATTCTGAGTGGGATGGTACTAAGTGTGCGCTAGATTCTGCATAAGCTGGATGGGTATTATAAAAATATATTTTTTAAGAGTTCAGTTCAACATCTTACTCATGGGAATTGAATCTAGGTGGGAAGGGTAACAATCATTCTTCTCCTCCACTCATTATCCAAGCCAAACCCACTTTCCATCCATAAAGCTAAATCCACTTCTCATCAGTCAAGCTAAAACCAGTTCTGATCCACCCAACCTAAACCCAACTCACAACGACAATCTTGTTCACCAGCTACTTTCTACTATACATATCATTTTCACAATGTTCCCATAGTGTTCAGAGCACATTGGCCAAAACAAACGATAGATATTATACACACCATTTTATTATTGATGTGTAACGAAATCTCGATCTTAGCATATGCATGATAGCAAAGCAACCCCCTTTTTAGTGTTTCAGTATTTTTATAGATATTCTTCTCCATCAAGTATTTCTACCTGACCCGTTATGCATTTTTTATCATTTAAAACAGCAGGGCACAACTTCTTAGGAGATGGATATGTTAGAATGGTATTCTCTTTCCACATCTTGAAAATCAATTCTACGTTTCTATGGCCATTTTGTTCTTTTTCAGGATCTGGGTAATGCACTTGCACTTACGTTAGTTTAATCCCAGAAAAATAAATAATGTCCCTAAACTGAAATTTAATCGACCTGAGTGGATTGAAATAGAGAGGAATTATTGAGGATATTGGAGCTCTGCCATATGTTTACAATCACTCTTATCTATTTATCTGTGGGGTTCACAGGAACAGGCAGATGACTGGAGAAAGCAGAGTTTAACAGAGAGCATTGATTCTCTCTTCCCAAAGGAGGCAAGTATAAGAAACCTGCTACATTTGGATATCTTAAATTGGATTTCTCCCCTATTGAGCAGAGAATTGAAAATAAATTTTATTTACTGGGTAGGTGATTGATGTCATAACAGCTATGACAGAGGACTCGAGAAAGCTAAACTTAAATATTGTTGGACAGAATGACTTGTTGGATGGAATGACTTATCTTCCTCATGGGTATTAGAAAAGCCCTCTGAAGTAAACCAAAGGGATATTGCTAACTCTAAGGTACGATTGGTGAAGATTTTGGTTATTTTCTCTATTGAACATGTAAGGAAACCTATGTGATGATGATCTATGTAGTTGAGTAGGGTTGTATTAAGAAGGAAGTGAAAACTGACATTGGCAGGGGTGCTTCTCTATTTGTAAAGGTGTACATCAAGCAGAGGCAAACGACTTTTGGAGACAGCTTAGAAAAGTTACATTCACAACAAGATGGTGTGATCTTCAATGAAGAAGGCAAGGAAAATCCTGAGGGGGGTAAAATGAATGACAAGGTGCAGAAAAAAAAAAACTTCCAATGATGAAGAACTTCTTACGAGGTTTCAAGAGGATGACACAGGAAGTGAACATCGAGACGTCAAAGAGAATGATCTTGATAGTAAATTTTGATTTTACCTGGTTAACTGATCTATGATGTTGGTAGCCTACTATAAGGTAAGTTTAGTCAAACTCCTAGGACAATGGTTGTTGTAATGAAACCATTTGCAGCTTGAAGAAAGTCCAACAAAAGTTTCACGGAGGGTAAAATTCTTTGCTGCACTAGATCGCTACTTTTTGTTCTCATGGAAAAGCGAATTGCTATATTATTTTCCAAAATCCTTTTTGAATGTTACTTCTCCAATAGAAAAATTTTATATTTCTTAGATTTTAGCATAGTATGCTTTAATTTATAGTAGTTTAATGCTTACAACAATTGAGACAAAAGAGGAGGGAGAAAATGTCAACAAAGCTTATTCAACAGGATGAAGAAAAATGAGTTGAGCTTGAAAATGCAGCAATTAAACATTCCAAGGAGGTAGATCCTGCTGTCATAGAAAAATACTGCGTTTGGAGGCTTGAGAATGAGAACGAGAATTCTGACTCCACTGTTAGATTGATGCGAGACCAACTGATCATGGCTAGGGTGTATTCAAGCACTTCCCAGGCTAGGAATAATCTTGATTTATACCATGAATTGATGCTTCGTGTTAAAGAATGTCAACATACATTGGGTGAGGCTAATGCAGATTTTGATCTACCTCAAAGGTAATAGTTTTTGCATTGGTTGCTTCTAAATCAAGAGTAGTAAGTGCTTCCATTTCCATTTGGTGTTCATATCCTTTGTTTCTTTTAAAGTTGCAGTCTGTGTGTCAATCTTTCTACTTTTCATTCTCTTTTTCATGGCCGATAATTGATATGAATGTTTCAGTTCACCTAAGAATATCAAGGCTATAGGTCATGTCCTATCCAGGGCTAGAGAACAATTTTATGACTGTGGGATAGTAAAAAAGAAGTTGCGAGCCATGCTTCAGTCTACAGACGAGCAAGTAAGGACCTTGAAAAAGCAAAGCATTTTTAATTCAGCTGGCAGCAAAGACTGTTCCCAAGGGCCTGCACTGTCTATCCATGAAATTGACCATAGATTATTAATTACTTGCCCTTGAAAAGTGAAATTTCCTAAAAAGGACAAGTTGGAGGATCCAACTCTTTATCACTATGCATTACTTTCTGACAATGTATTGGCTGCATCTGTGGTTGTGAATTCAACTATCATGAATGCTAAGGTGAAGTGTTATGAATTTAAAATACTCTAAAGTTTGGAAGTCCAACAGTTTTTCTACATTTTACATTTAATATTTGGATCTCATTGTAGGTGATTTACTTGTGTTTGCAGGAATCTCAGAAACAAGTATTTCATCTTGTCAAAAACAAGTTAAATTTTGGGGCCATGAAAGTGTGGTTTTTACTTAATCCTCCAAGGAAAGTTGTGATACATGTAGAAAATGTTGATGGTTTTAAATGGCTCAATTCCTCCTATTGCCCTGTGCTTCGCCAACTTGAATCTGCAACTATGAAAGAGTATTATTTCAACACAGATCACTCAACTACACTCTCAGCACATTCCTCCAATTTGAAATATATAACTCCAAAATATTTATCCATGCTAAATCATCGTCATTTCTATCTTCCACAAGTTTATCCCAAACTGGACAAGATCCTTTTCTGGGATGATGATATTTTGGTGCAGAAAGATTTGACGCCCTTGTGGTTAGTAGATATTCATTGAAAGGTTAATGGTTCAGTGGAAACTTGTGGAGAAAGCTTTCGCCGTTTTGACAAATACCTTAATTTTTCCAATCCGCACATAGCCAGTCACTTTGATCCTAATGCTTGTGGTTGGGCATATGGGATAAATGTATTTGATCTCAAAGAATGGAAGAAACAAGATATAACTGGAATATATCACAAGTGGCGGAACATGGTAAGTGTGTAGTGTGGTTTATTTATGTCAATTCCTGTGATGCTTACTTTAAAGTATTTGAAGTAAATCTGAAGTAATTAGCTAGAAAACTTAATGGGTTTTTCTTTGTTCGATTTCTAAGTTTTTCTTTTATTGTATGTTAGAATGAGGATAGAGTGTTGTGGAAGCTTGGAACACTACCCCCTAGATTTGCACATTGGCTGCTTCTAAATCAAGAGTAGTAAGTGCTTCCATTTGAATTTGGTGTTCATATCCTTTGTTTCTTTTAAAGTTGCAGTCGATGTGTCAATATTTATGCTTTTCATTCTCTTTTTCATGACTGGTAATTGACATGATTGTTTCAGTGCACCTGAGAAGATCAAGGCTATGGGTCATGTCCTATCCAAGGCTAGAGAACAATTTTATGGTTGTGCGAAAGTAAAAAATAAGTTGCAAGCCATGCTTCAGTCTGCAGATGAGCAAGTAAGGACCTTGGAAAAGCAAAGTAAATTTTTAGGTTAGGTGGAAACAAAGTCTATTCCCAAGGTCCTGCACTGTCTGTCCATACGATTGACCATATATTATTACTTTCTTCCTCTTGGAAAGTGATAATTTCCTAAAAAGGACAAGTTGGAGGATCCAACTCTTTATCATTATGCATTATATTCTGACAATGTATTGGCTGCATCTGTGGTTGTGAATTCAACTGTCATGAATGCTAAGGTGAAGTGTTATTAATTTAAATTACTCTAAAGTTTGGAATTCCAACAGTTTTGGTGCATTTTACATTTAATATTTGGATCTCATTGTAGGTGATTTACATGTGTTTGCAGGAATCTGAGAAACATGTATTTTGTCCCATCATAGACAAGTTAAATTTTGGGGCCATGAAAATGTGGTTTTTACTTAATCCCCCAGGGAAAGCTGTGATACATGTAGAAAATGTAGATGATTTTAAATGGCTCAATTCCTCCTATTGCCCTATGCTTCGCCAACTTGAATCCGCAGCTATGAAAGAGTATTATTTCAAGGCAGATCACTCGACTACACTCTCAGCACATTCCTCCAATTTGAAATATATAAATCCAAAATATTTATCCATGCTAAATCATCTTCATTTCTATCTTCCACAAGTTTATCCCAAAATGGACAAGATCCTTTTCTTGGATGATGATATTGTGGTGCAGAAAGATTTGACGCCCTTGTGGTCAGTAGATCTTCATGGAAAGGCTAATGGTTCAGTGGAAACTTGTGGAGAAAGCTTTCACCGGTTTGACAAATACCTTAATTTTTCCAATCCGCACATAGCCGAGCACTTTGATCCTAATGCTTGTGGTTAGACATATGGGATGAATGTATTTGATCTCAAAGAATGGGAGAAACAAGATATAACTGGAATATATCACAAGGTGCAGAACATGGTAAGTGTGTAATGTGGTTTATTTATGTTAATTCCAGTGATGCTTACTTTAAAGTATTTGAAGTAAATCTGAAGTAATTAGCTAGAAAACTTATGGGTTTTTCTTTGTTCAATTTCTAAGTTTTTATTTTATTGTATGTTAGAATGAGGATAGAGTGTTGTGGAATCTTGGAACACTACCCCCTGGATTGAACATTTTATGGCCTGACCCATCCTTTGGACAAGTCTTGGTATGTGCTGGGTTTAGGATATAATCCTAGTGTGGACTGTTGAGAGATTGACAATGCAGTTGTTCTTCATTACAATGGGAACATGAAACCTTGGTTAGAGCTGGCAATGACGAAGTGCAAGCCTTACTAGACAAAATATATAAAATATGATCATCCTTTCTTACACAGTGCAATATAAATGAATAGTTGTGACCTCAATATTCATACTGCAATAGATTGTCAAATGTAAAGTGTAAAGGCCCTTCATTCTAGTTGATAATTCATTCCAATTCATTTATTTTTGGAGTTCCACAGAAGGTTTCTAGTTTATGGCTTAATGAGTCAGGTTTTTGGAGGTACAGTGGCCTAACCAAGTTTAAGATTTACAAATTTTATGTCCTCATTGTATTCCTTCATAGCTGGAAGTAAACTCCTATATAAGTATTTTTTTTCTTTGTTAGTTAATATTTCTCTTTCATCAAGTAATTACACAAATTGTTCTTCCAAGAACACAAAGAAGTACGAGACACAAAGATTTAGGCTTTCAAGGCAAGGTAAAACCTCTCAATAGGGGAAAACCCAACAATCCTCCTCTTATTGAAATTATTCAAAATGAGATATCCAGCACAAGACCAAATATTCCCTCCAAGTCAACCCTCCTATTTAAGTCAAGGTCAATAGTTGAGTCTCTACCTAGTCAAAGTCAGAAGCAACTTCCGAATTTCTGTCCTTATTGTAGGTTTAATCTCTTATTATAATACAATGACTTCCAATTACAGATTCTTTGCCTTCTATTACTGAACTTTGGCTACTATAGCAAACCCTTGACTATTTACCACATATATTCAGATCCTGCTGCAAATAGATAGCTTTAGATTAAGATTCGGCTTAGTCACAGACTTCGGTTTCTTCAAGTGATGTAGACTTCTTTTTATCCTCAGTTTTTCTTCTCTTGTTGGATTACAGACTTCAAGCTTTTTCACTTTCTTGGTTGCTACCCAAAAGAGGTTGAATATAGGCTAAAATGCCTGGATATCATTCTAACGATGTAAACTTTGAAATGGGAACTCATACTGTTACTCATTTTGCAATAAAGTGACTCGATTTTGAAAAGGAGTGATGCAGAACACACTTGTTTTTTAGAGCATAGTTTTTCGCACTATAAGTTTTGTTATGTACATTGTGTTTTAGAATGGTAGTGTTTTTTATGCTGATTTAAAAACTTGGTAATTCTACACTAGACCCTTTTTTTAAAAGGTTTTATTATTATTATTATTATTTTTTTCTAATGTATGAAATGTAAATAATTATTTTGTAAATTTAATCATTTTTGAAGTGGTCTTTGTAGAGCCTCTAACTTACACCTCATCATCCACTATTACCTACTGTTTTTCATCACTTACCTCTCTCTTTTGCCTCATTCTCAATGTAAAACCACCCAGATCATTACATTAGATGTCATTAAGCATGATCTAGTGAGCTTTGCTAATGTGTGACTGTTTTGTTTAGATTTTGACATATTTACTGCCGATTCCGCAGCCATCTGCTGATTCCGCAGCCATCTGGTGATTCCGCAGCCTTTTTGTTAATCTCAAGGTTCCACGTGTCATTTTTCTAAATGAGCCACATGGGCACTTAGGAATCAAGGTGCTCGAGGTTCCTGTGATATTGGTTCATCCATCCACGTCATCTGCACCTCCGGTCAACAAGGGTCAAGTTACGGTCAACAAAGGCAGCTTAACGGTGATGCGTAAGCTATTGGGTCACGTCAGTCCAAACGGTGACTTGTCCGTGTTACGCAGGTTGTGGGGGACATAATCCAACTTTGGATTCAATGCCCATAACGGCCAGAACCTCCAGCTCATCCACGCATGCTTATGACGTGTTAATTGAACCTTAATTACGCATGACAGTTAGTTATTTTTCAGTTTTAGCTGTACGCATTAGGATATCTTTCAGATGCCTATAAAAACTTGCGTTTGCGTACACTTATATAAATTTTTAATTGATGTGTTTTTATGAACTTGTTATAATTTTAGTGCATTCCAAGACCCTGTTTTAATAGTGCTGTTCTAGCACTCTTGACTGTAATTTTCTGCACATGGAGTAATAGAAGCAGTGTTGTTCTGAAGCTTTCAATACCTTGAGTCTTCTTTGGGTTATATGAATGGAGGGCCCCTGTTCATGTTAGCCTTGTATAGTATTTTATATTCAACATTTCCTTATTTCTATTCAGCATTTCCTTTTCTTGATACATGTACAGTGTAATTCACTTTCATGTTATTTCATTTCCAGCCTTTATTTTAAGCTGATCAGAATTGTTCTTTTGCAGGTTTTTAACCCGGGATTGCTTGTGTGTTATGTATTTGCTTTATGTCTAGTGGTAGTTTCAGTTAACAGATTCAAAGTTGTTGTTTTACTTTATTTTCATAGCTGATTTTTAGTTTTATTTCTCAAATCTGTCTGATAACATATGAATGGTCTCTTTATTATAAATTGTCTATCTTTTAGAGATCAGAATACTAATAACTTGCAACTGACTTTGGGTACTTTTTAGACTAATCTTTAAACTACTTTCTAATCGTGTCTTACACAGTACTATGTGTTAGAGGCAGAGAGTTAGAAAGAGCAAAACATTATAACTAGTCTTTAAAGTAGATTTTTCTCATTTTTATCATTTCTTAGACTTATCTTTAGCTACTTCCTAATCGTGTCTTACATAGTACTATGTGTTAGAGGCAGAGAGTTAGGAAGAGATAAACATTATCATTGGTCTTTTAAGTGATTTTCTTATCTTTTATTTGCAGCAGCATGAATGGTGTCTAATGCCACTAGAAAGTGGTTCTTTGCTTTCAGTTCATTTTAATTCATTTATTTCCTTCAAGTTTTCCTTTTCAGCAAGTAGTTAGAAACCACTAATCACACATCTTCACTCATCTAGAACTCACCTTACACACACCATCACTCATCTGTTTATAAATACATTACTCCATCTTAGGAAGATAAATTAACCACAAACATCACCCCAAACGACAAAAAGCTTTAAGAGGTTGCTTAAGTACATATAGTACACCTTCACTTCATCAGCTTACGAGCCC
>APFE031495965.1:57654-90999 GCA_000404065.3 Pinus taeda
TGAGAGCACCACACAGACTCTCAAAAAGGAGAAGAAAAGGGGTTGGCCTACTTTTCCCTTCAGATGTGGAGTCTTCACCCTGCATGATCTAAAACATGCGGAAAAAGAGGCCACGAAGATTCAAGCTCTAAATCTTGCTACAATTCCGAATAGAGAATTCGACCCAAAGCGAACTGCATATGCCGCTTTGGAGCATGCCCAATTAGCAACATTTGATCATAAACAAGATATGTTTGATGATGTTTTCTCCTCAGCTGAATCGATAGGTCAAGCCAAAGAACTCGCCAGGATGCGATACAACGATGAAGGGTTAATTGAGTTTAATAAACTCAGAGAGCAGAGGTTGCAAACTCTGCCTCTAGATTTATTAATGCCAACCCAAGCAGCATCATCAAGTGAGCCTAGCCAACAACAGACAAAGGAACCTCCTGCTACGACGAAGGCCAATAATAATAAGCAGGAGGAGAAACGAAAGAAAGACCAAGAGGAGAAGCTAAAGAAAGAACAACAAGAGCGCTTAAGGAAAGAGCAGGAAGAGCGCTCAAAGAAAGAAGAGGAAGATAGACACCGCAAAGAGCAGGAGGACAACCAGCAAAGAGAACAGGCAGAGATGCGGCAGAAGGAACAGGAGTAGCAAGAAAAGGAAAAACAAGAGAAATTGCTGAAGGAGTCTCAGTCTAAACAAACCACCACCGATACTAACATGGGTGCTATCACAGACCCCGAACTGCAAAAGGAATGGCAGCAGTTCAGCACCATTATCAGTGGAGGAAAAGACTCACAAAGTACTAATACTCCTAAAACTAGCAGTGTGCAGGATGATACCTCATCTCAGGTTCTGAGCGGAACTAGCGGCCCACCTAAAACTAAGGATGTTGAAGTAATTCCGAAAGGTCCTAGCGACTAAATCACTCTACAAGTAGAAGATATTCCTCCATTGGATGTCTTCTATAGCCCAAGGCACAGAGCAGTGGTAAAGCGATCAAGGAAGAGATGAAGGCTTGTTCAACCTTCTATCTTTCCAGAACAAACAGTCATGGGAAATGTAGTGTGGAAGGAGAAACTGGATCCCTCTGATGGTCTGACTAAATTGTCACAATACGCTGGAGCTTATTCAGTTGCGACCATTGACAAAGCATCAGAGGTAAGTCTTTTATTAAAGACTAAAGACCAGGAAATCTCCACGTTACAAACAGAATTAGCTGAGATAAAACAGAGGGTAACACAAGTCGAGGAGCAGTTAACAGCACAACAACAGAGGACATCACATGCAGACAAACAGTTAGCGGAGCAACAACAAATAAATAGCCAATTGGCTCAGCAATGGGAGGAAGAGAAACAGAGGATTAATCAGGTAGCGATCCAGAAACAAAATGAATTAACGGAGGCTTTGGAGCAATTAAAAGTGGCAAATGAGCAATTGTTAAAAACCAAGGATGAGCATATAGCTCAAATAATAGCATAGCTAGAGAATATCAAAGAAGATTCGCAGATAATGGAATTCAAGAAAGAGGCGATGTTGATTAACAATGCGCTGATAGCGCAAGTTAAACTCTTGTCTCAACAACTCTCTCAAGCGGAGCCACTCTGCGAATTAACTACAGTCGTAAATGAGCAAGTAGAAAAAGCAAGGGATGACTTGAATCAAGCCGATGAAGCTATTACCGCATACCTTGAATGGAAAGATTCGAAATCAGGAAAAGCCTCCAATTTTCCAAGAATACTTGAGGTTCATAAGGATATACTGTTCACGGAATGGTACACACAGGTGTTAAAGGCAGAGAGAGCAGCTTCAAGGTGCAGATTAACTTCTAACAATTTGGTTGATCTAGTTAACGATACTCTCTACATAGCAAACATGATTTCCCAGTGTACACCTGGAAAGGTTACTACAGCGAATGCATTGGAGCAAATGTGTTATCCAGAGTTAGAAAGCAGAGGAAGATTAATCGCCAGAGTTAACAGTTTGAACATGGAAACATATTGGCACTTCCTAGTCAAGCCTCATGAACAAAGAGCCGCTCTCAAATGCTTAACAGATGCCATTCAATGTATGATCCCCGACATCCAAGACGCCACCTACGCCGCCCAGCTCAGTTCGCGGCTCAAAAAACCTCCTGAAATTGAGCCAATGCTTGCCATTAATCAGCTCAGGTTCAAAGGAAAGCAGCTGACCGAATGAATCATCCTCCAGCTCCTTAGATCGCCAGAAGAAATAGCAACAAAAAGTTATTGATATCAGCTTAGTTAGCATTTCTGTTTTATAGATATTTAGATTAGCATAGTATTTATAGACCCTTTCATGTTTTTAGAAAGGGTCGTAAAATTTTGTAATAGACTTAACAGACTGAAGTTGCACTATTGTGCTTCAGCCTTTATTCTTTTATAAAACTCGACCAGTCGCTTTTACTTTAATGGAGAAATTTCTTGATACAATTGTGCACTATTGTCATTGATTGAGGAATGTTTATGCGTTAAGGGAAGAGCCACACATAGCGATTGATATCTGGGAGTGGCATACAGCTCAAATGGTATTTCTATCTTTGTCTGAAGTCATTCTGTGTATGTGAATTGTTATGTAATTATTTTTGCTATCATTGATTGTATGCATGCGCTATAATAGCACATCTTATTCATTCCACTATTGGGTGTTTATATGATATGCCTTTACTTTCAATCATGAATATGTTAATGGTATGAATGTGTAAAGTGTAGTAATATCGCTTCAATCGCTGCGCTCAACTATTTGAGCACAGCAATCTTAAATAATTCAATATCTATGTCTTAAAGATACAGTCATCTATATGTTTATCTTTTAGATATAGAGCATCAAAAGCTACGCTTTAGAGCTAAATAGATTCCCGGGATAGTTTCATTTATTTCAATAGTATCAGTCTTTCGCCTATCACTAGTGTTATTTATAAAGCATTCACTCATCCCATTTTATCTATTGCTGGGAAACTGGTCCCATTATCCCTAGTCGGAGCCACTATCCCAAAAGGAAAAGGAGTTGTACTAAGGTCCGGACCGGGTGGTTTCCCCAATGTTGTTGCAGCGATTTTCGAGGCATCAACACTACCATACACCGTTGTGATGAAAAAAAATTGGGACCGCCAAAAAAAAAAATTGCGCAATTAATTGAATGGTACCACCATGCTCAGCTCGTTGTCCTGATTTTAATGGGCTATATCACCAATAAGCGTCCCGGAACATCTCAGATATTTATTTATTTTTTTTTACTCCTAACGGAGTTTTACTCCTTCTTGATCAATATTGCAGTTGCCAAATCCTCAAAATGTCAATGCGGGCAAAAGTCCTGTGACAATTATACCCTGGTATAGGAACCCTGCACAATGCTTCTGGTCTGCTGGATCTGAGAGAACTGGCTGGTTGGGACCGATGTCTGCTGCTGCTGCACTCCTTTGCTCAAGCGGATCTGGAAGAGATGATGAGTAAAAAAAGGAACTAGGGTCTTGGGGAGTGTCAGGTGCTACAGATCGCAATATACATAAGGGTCTGGCAGTAGTACTCGGCCCAATGTTTCAGGGCTCTAACTAAGGAAGGTCGACCGTACCCTTAGTCGTACCACCCGACTACCCTATCGTACTGGCGAGTAATCTCTCCGAGTTTTGTTCTCGGTGTATACTGTAGCCGCAAGACGGCCGACGGTTTATCTATGGCGAGGTTTTCAGGTAGCCTATGGGGTTTCCGATATACCCAGAGGGAACGTGGAAGACAGTCCATGCGCGGTTATGTCTAATGCGCTACTACTCGAAGGGGTACCCACAGGGGTTACAAGGGAGTTCAACAGACGTGACCACCTCTTGTATTTCCTGCGTGCATGCCTCCCCAAATCCGCAGATTTATGCGCTCAACGACAGATCCCGTGGTTTAAAGACGTCGGAACACGTCTCGAGCCAAATTTTTTTTTCTACTAAATGGAGATCCCACCGGCCCTGGAAAGTGCTCTGATACCACTTGTTATGCTCTTAACCTGCAAATGATACCCAAATACAGAATATGCGAAGAAAAGATACCGAGAACACAGAATATGCAAAGAAAAGATACCCAGAACATAGAATGGCAATGATTGTATTATTCAGAGAGTAATGTTCACTTGCCTCTTCGAGGGGGCAACCTTCAATAGAGCAGAGCTCGATTACAAAAATAAGACATGATACTCCTCACAGGGAGTTTCTATCCTTTATATATGACTCCTAGGAGTAATACCACGAGTAAATACCGCTTATTACTAATACCATCTATCTAATACTACGGCCCATTTGCAACTAACTATGGCTCCTTTATTAACCACTTACAATTATTAATATGGTCTTTATTGACTCTTGACTATGACGTGGTCCCATTACATAGATAAGGGGGTTAGGGTGGGACCCTAACACAACACCTTTTCTATGTACTCACTCTGAGACAATGTTAATTTGTGATTTTTCCCGTCTCTAGTTGTTCTCATACCACGGATTTGTTTTGCAGCACCCAAATCCTTCATTGAAAATGAATTTTCCAATTTTCCATTGAGCACATTTATTTCTTGCATGTTAAAACCAGAAATAAACATGTCATCTATATACAATAGCAATATAATATAGTTTTCATCATTTTGTTTCTTAAGATAAACATGATGATCAGAATGACATCTAGTATAACCTTGTTTAGACATAAACCTGTCAAATTTTAGATACCACTGCCTTGGAGCCTGTTTTAACCCATACAAGCTCTTCTTAAATTTGTACACTAATTTCTCCTTTCCTTTGACCTCATACCCTTGTGGTTATTGCATATATATTTCTTCCTCCATATCTACATTGAGAAAGGTTGTCTTTACATCTAATTTTTCAAGATAAAAATCTTTTGATGCCACTAGACTTAAAATAGTTATGATTGAAGTCATTTTAACAACGGGATATTTTTTTATTATCAAATTCTATACCTTTCTTTTGTGCAAACCCCATCACCACAAGTCTAGCCTTATACCTATGTTTTCCTCCATCTTCTTCCACCAACATGTAAACCTATTTATTCTGCAATGTTTTTTTACTTGTAGGCAACTTGACTGAGTCCCAAGTATGGTTATGCATCAAGGAGACCATCTCTTCTTCCATGGCTTGTTCCCACTTCTTCCTAGTTTCTATCTGCATTTATTCTTCATATCTTTTTGGTTCACAAAAATCAGTAAACAATACATAATATAATGAAGGAGAGTATCGTTCAGGGGGTCTACTTATCTTGGTAGATCTTCTTATACCACTTTCAGGTGTTTGAGATGCCTGTTGTTGTTGTGGTTTGTGTTGTTGTTGTGGCTATTGATCATTATAATTTTCAGGCACCTTTACTTCTTTTTTTTATCTCATCGTGCACTGTGTATTCTTTGTTTTCCTTTTCATGTTTCTTTTCCTTCATCTGATCCTTAAACAAGACCTTTTCATTAAATATGACATATCTACTCCTAATGATTTTGTGATTTTCCTAATCATCTAAGTGATAACCAAAATAATTAACACCATATCCAATAAAGGTACATTTCTTTGATTTTTCCTCAATCTTTGTTCTATTGTCTTTATTAATGTGGACAAAGGCTTCACAACTGAAATTCTTTAAAAATGAGTAGTTTACCTTTTTACCTGTCCATTCCCCCTCTAGAATACCACCATCCAAGGAACTTGAAAGCCCTCTTTTTATTAGATAAACAACAATATCTACAACATTTGCCCAAAATTGCAAGGGAAATCCTATATGCAATATTATGCACCTTGCATGCTCCATGATTGTCTTGTTCGTCCTTTCTGACACATCATTTTTTTGTGGCATTCCTGGAAATGTCTTCTCTCTACAAATTCCATGTTCTGAATAGTATTTATCAAACTCTTTGTTGCAGTATTCACCTCCATTGTCTTATCTGAGACACTTCAACTTTTTTCCTGTCTCATTCTTAACCAAATATTTCCATTTCTTGAAAGTATCAAATACATCAGATTTATTACAAATATAGTAAATCTAGGTTTTTCTAGTTACATCTTTAATAAAATTAACATAATAGTGAGATACACCAAGAGATGATACCTGAGTTGGTCCCCTGGCCCTATACATCTATATGCACAAGCTCTAATTATTCTTTCTTCTTTTCCTTCCCAACTCTGATAAATCTGACTCTCTTATGTTTTCCGTAAACAAAATTCTCAACATCCTTCAAACCTGGCAACAAATTTCTTGAGTGAAGAATCTACACCCCTTTCTCACTCATGTGCTCGAGCCTATGATGCCACAATGTTGTATCTACTCATGTGGAGGTTAAACCATTAACAAAATTAGAAATACTATTTCATAAATACAATTCACCGACCTTTTCTCCTTTTTCTATTACCAGGGATCCTTTAGTGACCTTCCAATTTTTTTCTGTGAATGTAGTTACACAACCTTCACAACCTAAATGCCCTGTTGAAATTATATTTTTCTTTAGATCTAGAACATGCCTTACCTCCTTAAATAGCCATTGGTTTCAAAAAAATTTCTTAATAAAAACCTTATCCATTCCAATGATTTAGGGTTTATCATCACCCAAATTAACACGTCCAAAATCTCCTCGAACATAGTCATGAAAATGTTCCCTATTAGGTGTAGCATGGAATGAAGCCCCTTAATCAACCACCTAGACATCAATAATATTTTCTAATGAAAGAATCAAAACATCTTGCAACACATCTCCTGTCACATTCGCTTCATGGTTGTTCTCTTTTTGTCTATCTCCTTCTTTTCTTTTCCGAGATTTTCAATCTTTGTTCAGGTGTCCTTTCTTCCCACATTTCCAACGCACTATCCCTGATCTAGATTTGGATCTATCTTTTCGTGACTTATTGTGATTTCCTGAGCTCCTTCCTCTTTCCATTTTTCTTCCCCTAGTCTTTGCAGTCAAATCATCACCTGATGTCTCGCCTGAGATTTTCCATCGCATTTCCTTGCTAAGGATAGCACCAACAACATCATCAAACTTTAAAGTACTAGATCTAGAGAGAGAGTTACTGATAGCCATAACTAAGTCATTCCAAGTTTCTAGAAATCAACATAGAAATAATAGAGCCCTAAATTCATCATCAAAATGTACCCCTACAGAACTTAACTGACTGGTAATCGTGTTAAATTCATTTAAATGATCAACAACAGATCCACCTTCTGACATATTTATATTAAATAGATGCTTCATAAGAAATACCTTATTTGAGGCCGAGAGTTTTTCATATAGTTTTGCCAATGTCATCATTAAACCTTTTGTTTTCATTTCCTTTGAAATGTTGAATGCCACCAATGAGGCCATACATAGTCGTATTTTTCCTAATGCCTTTCTGTCAAGAATTTTCCATTCTACATTTGTCATACTCATCAAATTCTTTACTTTTCCACTCAGTGGTAGATACATATCTGATAGAAAAGAGAGAGAGCAGAGAAAGCAATTGATTGCACACAACAAATCACACTTAGATCACTTTATTGATCACCACATGTACAAATATATAGGACTTAAATTATAGACTTCAACACATCTAGATCAGGACTTCAACTCATTACATAGGAATCAACACCTTCTAGATTGATGCATAGGGACTGACACTGACAACTACACATGACATGGAAGCATTACTTCCAACACCCTCCCTTAATTCTTACATGGAAAACATATTACAACAATAAATAAATATATGTTTGACTAGTCTTCATCAGCACCCACATCCACTCTGGAATCTCGCAAACACTGTTCTTTCACTACCACATCTTCGAGTTTTTACTTGACCTCCATTTAAAACGCAACCTCTTTTGACCATCGTTGACGAACTTTGCAAGATCAAAAATATTGATACCTCGGCTTGTCGAGGCTTCCGCGATAAGAGTTGTCAAGTAGTGAACCATCCTATGGACCAACCACCATCTGTCGGATATTTTGATTTCGGCTATCCATCAGTTGATAGGATGGAGGTCTAGATATTGAATGTGCTCAAGAGTTGATCAAACAACTTGATATTACACAAGAATTGATGTTTTGGAAACTAGGGCTTCTAGTTTAAGAACCACCAACCCTTTTTAGAACCAAAATTACTCACACACAAGAATTGACGTTTCGAACAATAGGGCTTCAAGTTTAAGAACCACCAACCCTTTTTATAACTAATAAAAACACAAACACTAATTTAAGAACCACCAAACATTTTTATAACTAATAAAAACACAAACACCAACACCATCTCTTACCCTCTTTTTTTTTCTTCTAAGAATAATAATTACCCTGCATTATTTATATACAAATATATATCCTGCCCTTAAATTTTGGAAATTGGTCTAAGGCTATTTCGTACCCAACAAATTGAAAAACTAAAACATGCAAGTCATTGGGATATGAGTGGTGGGCTCCTCCTTGCAAGGTGCTCGAAAGATGGCCCTCATATTCTCTACGGCGAAGGGTCCGGAGTTTGCATTTTTCACTGTGAGCAGTGTGAGATGACGATGCTAAAGTTGATCCCATTTCTGACATCGTAATGAAAAATGTGATGATGAAGTCATCCTTCGCATCATATTGTTGGAAGTAATACTAAGAGGGGGGGGGGAGTGAATCAGTATTGCAATTTAACAATTTTTCATTTCCATAAACAAATTGATATACACTACTTATGTTAATTAAACCTGCGTATATATGCAACCGTGTTTAGAGAAAACTGTGTATATCTTGCAGACTTCTAATTTAGTTAGATGATCTTAATTTGTGTATCAGAACCATAAAACAGTAATCAAGTGCAGTAAACAGTACAGGAAATCACACACATGAACACAAGATATAAGGTGGAAACCCAATGTGGGTGAAAACCACCTGCTGCAATTCGTCTCTATCTTCTTTTAATAAGAAACTTATTTTTACAATATTTTTGTACTGGTGCAGTCTTATACCAGTATGCAGGCTTCTACCTGCAAAAGGCTACCACCTTCTCTCGTTCTCCATCTTCTCCTGGAAGGGAGCTACCACCCCCTTAGCTCTTGTACTAGCTGAAGTACTAGTACGTAGGTGCTGATCTACAGAAGGCTACAACCTTCTATTTTCTTCCAGGGACCATGTTTCATAAATTTTCAGATGGATCAATAACATCAATCAAACATCAAATATATCTGCATCAACCAATCTCCTTTGCAGCAACCAAAAACTGAATCAACCACTCACTTCTCTGAATGTTGTAACCAGAATACAGTAACAGTAACTAGAAACTAATCCTGAACCTAGAACATTGCAACAATAAACAAAAGTAGCTAAAACATATCTTATGATATGTACGCTACTTCAATAAGTAGAACCTGTGTGCATACGCTGCTATATTAAGGCGAACCTGCGTATACGCCGTTTTGAATTACCGAACCAGCGTGTATATGCGCCTTTGCTATGTTGAACTTGCGTACAGAGCTGTAAAAGATAATTTATTCTTTTCAACTATTCAAACATCAGTTAGACCCAGATCATCAGATTTATAGATCAAGACATGCGCCAAATATAAAATATTAAAATCACACAAAGATACTTATCTTCAAGCCTTAAGATATTGACCCATCAATAAAACTTATCCTTCTTCTAGCGCTTAGGTTCCTCCTTGATTCAAATCCAGCTATGCACCATAACCTAATGACCAGTATTCTAGATCTTGTTCTTCATAAGATATTCAATCCTTAAGTGCCCTTGCCTAATGATATCCTTCCCCTTTTTATAGTCTTAGGCCTTACTCAATACCATGGTCCAAAACCAATTAGAACCAATACCTGGGTTCAACACTTCGGATGAGATACCATGGTCCAAAACCATAGGTCAAAATGCCAAGGACCAAAAACCATGGACCAAAAACAAGTTTTCCCACATGTATGCACTTTTCTTTGCGTGAAAGTGCATGCATATGCATACGTGCCTTTTGATCAACGATCCCGCATGTATACGCAATTTGGTTAAGTGGAACCTGTGTATGTCTCTTTTTCCTTCATTCTGAGAGCCTGAACTGTGATTTGTCATCTGAGTGAGTTGCCATCAAGGACAACACCTGTGCCATAGTTCCAAACCTATGTCATAATGCCAACAATCTTCCCCTTTGGACTTTATGGCAACCCCAAGTCACCCTCCCCCTTTGTCATCAAGGGCAAAGGGTTATGCTCCCCCTGAGTACATACTGAAATCTCCGCTCTGCTATGTTGTCCATGCTCCCCCTGACTGTAGGCGATGTCTATAAAAATATGTTCTACAAGAAGAACATGACTCTATACATCATAAATGACCTTATCACCACAGACTCATACATAAATCCATCTCCCAACTAAAATGGGGATATACCATAATTAACTCATTCACCCAACCAAGTGGGGATATACCAGAAATTTATACATGATAAAACAAGAATATTACATCATCCATCCCAGGCATAGTGGGGAAACAAAATAGGTCGCTACATGACCTTGATAATCAAAGAAATACATGACATAGAGACCAAATATCTAATACAAGACTATGATAGTTATCAACAACTATCATTAGCAACATCTATCAATCACCATCTAGACCATCAACCATGATCTCCCTCTGCACCTGTTCCACCTGAATAAAAAACAACTGTGAAGTTGTACCAAGATCTTCTAAGATAATGCCAACAATGCATTATTAGAAGTACATGCTCCCCCTGAGCCTGTGCCAGATGGTCTCTATTAGACCCATATCAGACTCTTTTCATCCTGATTCTGGCCCACTGTTTTTCTTCAAACCAACATATATGTGACTGTATCCATAGAAGTTGGCATATGTATGCGGATGCTCTTCATGAAACTCGCGTACAACCACTTTTCTCTGAAACAGATAAGTGTCAACAGCAAGATTATGCATCAAATACTCCCAGCTTCTGCCTGAGGTATTCAAATGTCTCCATGGGTAGTGGTTTGGTGAATATATCAGCAACCTGTTCCTCGGAGGGAACATACTCCAATTTGACCTTTTGTTCAAGCACTTGTTCTCGAAGAAAATGATATTTGATAGGTATGTGCTTGGTCTTTTAATGCATGACTGGATTCTTTGAGATGTTGATTTCACTTGTATTATCACATAAAATGGAGATAGGTGGAGTACAAGTGATTTGAATGTTTTGCAAAGTTTGCATCATCCAAAGGAGTTGTGTGCAACAAGATGTGGCAGCCACATATTCTGTTTCAGCTGTAGATAAAGCAATTGAACTTTGTTGCTTGCTGAACTAAGATACTAATCTAGAACCCATAAAGAATGCACCGCCACTAGTGCTTTTCTTGTCATCCACGCTTCCTACCCAATCTACATTTGTATACGCATGAAGTGTGAGATCTGTATCTCTAGGATACCATAAGCCATAGTTTTGTGTTCCTTGAAGATATTTGAAAATCCTTTTAATTGCCTAAAGGTGTGCTTCTTTTGGATTTGCCTGGAATCTTCCAACTATTCCCACTCCATGCATGATGTCTGGTCGGGTACCTGTCAAATATAGCAGACTACTAATCATGGATCTATAGGTTGGTTGATGTATTACTGTTGATTCATCATTTGCGCTGAGGCTGCATCCTGTTACCATAGGGTTACATACTGGTTTTGAATCCTCCATGCCATATTTCTTCAAGATCAGCTTGAGGTACTTAGTTTGTGATAGAAAGATACTGTCTTTGTTTTGTTGGAATTGTAACTCAAGAAAGTATGTGAGCTCACCAAGCAGGGACATTTCAAATTCTTTCTGCATCACCAAAGCAAAGTTTTGACTCATGGCTTCTTTATTGCTACCAAAGATGATATCTTCAACATACACAACAAGTATTAGCAATTTTTCATTGTCAATTTTTATATATAGATTGCTATCTGTTGATCCTTTTGAAAAATGTTGTTGATGGCGGTATTTGTCCAAATGATAATACCAAGCCCTTGGAGCCTGTTTAAGACCATAGAGAGCTTTTCTAAGTCTGCATACAAATTTTGGATCATTTCCAAGGATAAATCCATCTGATTGCTCAACACACACTTCTTCTTCTAAGTCTCCATTTAGAAAGGTAGATTTCACATCCATTTGATATACTTTGAACTTCTGAAAGCTAGAAAGAGCAAGGAACATTCTTATGGCCTCAAGTCTGGCAACTGGTGCAAAAGTTTCTTCAAAGTCTATACCTTCTTATTGAGCATACCCTTTACAAACAAGTCTGGCCTTATTTCTAATAACATCTCCATTTTCATTCAGCTTGTTTTTGAATATCCATTTGGTCCCTATGACATTCTTATGATTGGGTCTAGGAACCAATTCCCAAGTGTTATTCTTTCCAATCTGCTCATGTTCTTCATTCATGGCCTTGACCCAACATTCATCTTTGCATGCTTCACTTATATTTCGTGGTTCGATGGAGGAGAGCAATGCTAGATAGCTTGAAGCTTATGTAATAGTTCTTCTTGGTTGTACACCTGCCTCTTTCTACGCCAAAATTTGAGTCTCTGGATGGTTCTTCTGGACATACCTGGATGGAGTCTTTTCTTCTACTCTTATTTGTTCTTTTGGTGCCTCATAAGTTTCTTCTTTAGCATTAGTCTGATATGGTGTTTAAGGATAGTCTTATTCATCTTCATAATCTTCGGTTTTTATATGCTTTGGATTGTCGCCTACTTCATCAACCACCACATCAATACTTTCAACAGTTTTTCCAAGTCTTTTATTGTAACACTTATATCCTTTACTTCGGCAAGAGTAACCAAGGAGAATGCCTTCATCTGCTCTAGGTTCAAACTTGCCAAGATTTTCATCAGGCCTTTTGATGTAACATTTGCTTCCAAAAACTTTGAAGTATTTTACCGTAGGAGTCTTACCATACCAAATTTCATGAGGAGTTTGAGTGTTGTTTACCTGGATGTTTGTTTTGTTGAGAATGGTAATGGCAACAAATGCAGCTTCACCCCAGAAAGTTGTAGGAGTTCTAGACTCATCAAGCATAGTACGATCCATTTGTTGAACCGTTCTGTTCATCCTTTCTACCACTTCATTTTGCTAAGGAGTCCTTGCAGTAGAGAATTCCCTTCTTATTCCGTGTTCTTCACAAAAGTCGAATAATTCATTCGAGGTAAATTCCCCTCCTTGATCAGACCTGAGGCATTTGATTTTGCCATCTGATTCATTTTCAACCAAGGCTTTGAAAGCTTTGAACTTTTCGAAAGATTCATCTCTATGCTTCAGAAGTCTTATCCAACACATCCTGGAAAAGTCGTCAATGAACAATATAAAGTATTCTTCTCACGAGGTGACTTTTTCCTTGATGGACCACATAAATCAGTATGGACAAGTTCAAGTGGCTTACTAGCTGACCCTTCCTTCTCAGAGAAGTGTGTTCTGGTTTGTTTACCAAACTAACATGATTTGCATATTGTATTGTCTAGAATTTTGATGTTAAGAAGATCGCAAACAACCTAATATTTGCATGCTTTCCTTATCTGAGGGAAGCTTAGATGCCCCAATCTTCTGTTCCATAGCTAGTGTTCATCATTTTTTCTTAGATAACATTGTTGTTTTCATCCCTTGAGTATGTATAAATTATTTGGAGTTCTTATGCCTTTGATCATTGTTTCTCTAGTATCAACCTCACGAACAATACATCCATTTGATCGAAATACTACCTCATTTCCTTGATCACACATTTGACTAACACTCAATAGATTATGCTTTAAGCCATCAACATACATAACATTTCCAGCTTTGACCTTTTCTTTTAAAAAAACAGAGCCTTTACCTTTTATGAGTGCAGGGGTGTCATTTCCAAATGAGACCTTCCTCTCCTTTTCTAAGGCACTATATGACTGAAGTTTTTCTTTGTCACCTGTCATATGTTTCGAGCATCCACAGTTGATGTACCACTAATTTTCTTGTCCTTCCGCATATAAGGCTATACCACATCTTTCTAGTTGTGGTTCCTTCTTTCTCCATGTTTTGGGACCCAATGAAGCTTACTCCTTCTGAGATGTTTGCCGAAACTTACTCATGCATTCAGAATCTTAATGACTGAAGTTGTTACAAATAGAGCATTCTATTTCATTTTCAAGTTCATAATAGTTATTGTAGGTCCTCTTCATGATCCCAGCCACACTCCTTTGATTTCGTGCTTCTCTAGTCATGATGGTCTTGTAGGCAACACATTGAGCAGCTTTGTGTCCAAAGTTATGACATGAGAAACATTGGCCATTAAAGAAATTCATGTGATTATCAAATCTACCAACCAGGTGATTGTAGTTTCCATTGAAATTCATTCTTGAGGCAAATTGAGAATGATTTACCTATGGTTGGTTGTATCTTATGTTGATCCTTGAAGTAGATTGACCCTGATTTACCTGGTGATCCACTTTAAGCCTTTGTTGATGATTGTCTACCTGTTCACTTCTCCTTGCTGCATCAAGATAACTTTTAGAGGTGGATGGTTTCTGTGCTTGAGATGCTTCTTCAGTATATCCAAGACCTGTCTTGATTAGAGGAGAACGTTGCACTTTGATAATCTCATCTAAAGTTTCAGATCCTTTAGAAAATCTAAGATTAAGAGCTTTTGTTTTCTCAATATCTTTTCGAAGTCCCACAAGTTCACATTCTAACTTTTTATTGTGTTTTTCCCTTTTAGCAAGTTGGAATGTCAGAGTATCTATAATTATACTCTTTTCTTCTAAACAAATTTTAAGTTTAGAAATTTCTTCATAGAGATCATCGTCATCTATAACATCCAAGAAATCATCATCTTCAAAAGCCAGCAAAAGTCTATAATCATTACCATCTTCATCTTCATCACTATTTGAAAGTCCATCATTGTCTTCATGTATATAATAGATCTTCTTACTTACATTCTATTTTATGTTCCATTTAACTGGTTCCTTACCTTTATCAAGCTTATCTTTATGGGGACATTTGGCTGCATAGTGGTCGACTCTCCCATAAGAAAAGAATTTGAAAGGTAGCTTACCTCTGAATCTTCCAGAGCCCCATTGAAGGTTTTTGACAAAGTTTGATTCTTCCTCTCCTTCTGACGTATGTCTTGACTCAATGTATTCTCCTTTTGAAGTTTTGAATGTAGCTTCTCTAATGTTTGATGGATCCCCTTTTCTCATTTAGAAAGAAGTTAAGAGTATGTGCCACTGTGACATGGTAATACTCTGAAGATTCTGCTTTTCTTCTATGGTAGAAACTTTTGATTCAAACTTAGAAGACAAAGATCTTAAAACCTTTTCAACTAAAGTAACTTCTTTTATCTCTTCACCCATGTTTTTCATGCAATTAACAATCTCATCTATACATAAGAAATAATTAGCCACACTTTCATCATTGTGCAATCTGAGAGTTTCATATTGAATTCTAAGAGATTGTAGTTTTGCACATTTTACCTGATCCTCTCCTTCATAGCTTAGAATGATCTTGTACCATGTTTCTTTGGCAGTTTTGAGCTACATAACCTTGACGAATTCTAATTGAGATAGACTCCCCAATAGAGTATTGATAGCTTTTGCATTTGTTTCATACTGCTTTTTTCTAGTCGTATCTATAGGAGTTGCTGATGGGAATGTGTATCCTCCTTCTACGATATCCCAAACTTTTGTACCAAGATATTGAAGATAGGTTGTGGTTCTTACCTTCCAATAGATGAAGTTGCTCCCATTAAAGATTAGTGACCTGATGGATGCCTCTTTTTCGTGCTCACGATGATAGATCTTCCTTCAAGTGATCAAGCTTCTTCCAAAGGACTTGCTCTAATTCCAATTTTTGGAAGTAATACTGGGGGGGGGGGGGGTGAATCAGTATTAGCAATTTAACAATTTTTCATTTCCATAAACAAATTGATATACGCTACTTCTGTTAATTAAACTTGTGTATTTATGCAACTGTGTTTAGAGAAAAACGTGTATATCTTGCAGACTTCTAATTTAGTTAGCTAATCTTAATCTGTGTATTAGAACCATAGAACAGTAATCAAGTGCAATAAACAATACAGGTAATCACACACATGAACACAAGATATAAGGTGGAAACCCAATGTGGGTGAAAACCACCTACTGCAATTCGTCTCTATCTTCTTTTAATAAGAAACTTCTTTTTACAATATTTCTGTACTGGTGCAGTCTTATACCAGTATGCAGGCTTCTACCTGCAGAAAGCTACCACCTTCTATCGTTCTCTAGCTTCTCTTGGAAGGGAGCTACTACCCCCTTAGCTCTTGTACTAGCTGATGTACTAGTACGTAGGTGCTAACCTACAGAAGGCTACAACCTTCTCTTTTCTTCCAGGGACCACGTTTCATAAATTTTCAGACTGGATCCATAAATAACATCAATCAAACATCAAATATATCTGCATCAACCAATCTCCTTTGCACCAACCAAAAACTAAATCGACCACTCACTTTTCTGAACGTTGTAACCAGAATACAGTAACAGTAACCAGAAACCAATCCTGAACCCAAAACATTGCAGCAATAAACATAAGTAGCTAAAACATATCTCATGAGACATACACTACTTCAATAAGTAGAACCTACATGCATGTGCTGCTATATTAAGGCAAACTTGCGTATACGCTGTTTTGAATTACCGAACTAGCGTGTATATGTGCCTTTGCTATGTTTAACCTGCGTACAGATCTGTAAAAGATTATTTATTCTTTTCAACTATTCAGACATCAATTATACCTAGATCATCAGATTTACAGATCAAGACATGCACCAAATATAAAAGATCAAAATCGCACAAGGATACTTCTCTTCAAGCCTTAAGATTCTGACCCATCAATAAAACTTATCGTTCTTCTAACGCTCAGGTTCCTACTTGATTCAGATCCAGCTATGCACCATAACCCAATGACCAGTATTCTAGATCTTGTTCTTCATAAGATATTCAATCCTTGAGTTCCCTTGCCTAATTATCTCCTTCCCATTTTTATAGTCTTAGGCCTTACTCAATACCATGGTCCAAAACCACTTAGAACCAATACCTGGGTCCAAATACCTGAGTTCAACACTTCGGATGAGATACCATGGTCCAAAACCATAGGTCCAAATACCAAGGACCAAAAACCTTGGACCAAAAACAAGTTTTCCCACATGTACGCGCTTTTCCTTGCGTGAAAGTGCGTGCATTCGCATATGCGCCTTTTGATTAGCAATCCCACGTGTATACATGGTTTGGTTAATTGGAACTTGCGTATATCTCTTTTTCCTTCATTCTTAGAGCTTGAACTGCGATCTGTCATCTGAGTTAGTTGCCATCAAGGACAACACCTGTGCCATAGTGCCAAACCTATGTCATAATGCCAACATAGATGCCTCTCAACTAAGGCTATGTAGGCATACAATTAAATGATGTGCGGACTTCATTAACATTCCAGAAACCACAATTATGCATAGGATCTTTGGATCAACATTTGCTAACACTCATTGTTGGGACTGCTTCCCTTGGTCTATCATTGAAATTAGCCATGATCTGCCACGGACCCTATGTGTAGTTGTGTTGAAGTAATTCGGGAGGAATTATTTATATAATACTCTTGTTGCGTTGAATGCTTTAATCAATTGCACCAATGGTTGCAGCCGCAACAATATGATGTTGGTAATACCACCATTAACAATAAACACACATTACCTGAGGACAACTTGCAACGAACAATCCCACCCAAGATTGTGCCCTTCTATATCGTAATGCGCATAAATGTCTGGAACTGTGGCTACTTCCACAGCTTTCACACCACCCATCAGCTCAGCGGAATGAATCAAAGGCTTCATGGTCTTACATACAATCACCGATACTTTTTAGGAACACGTTCAAGTCAGGTCGAACTCAGATCTACAGACGTGGACAAATCTACATAAAATTCTTCACATTAACGAAAAAAATCAAACACACATATAAATACTCTAATCTAATCAACATTTCTTGTGTCTCTCACATCTTCCTGACCCTTCGTTGAGGGAGTCAAGCAAGTACCTTCTCTGATACCATGATAGAAAATAGAGAGAGCAGAGAAAACAATTAATTGTACACAACAAATCATACTTAGATCACTTTGTTGATCACCACATGTACAAATATATAGGACATAAATTACAGACTTCAACACATCTAGATTAGGACTTCAACTCATTACATAGGAATCAACACCCTTTAGATTTACGCCTAGGGACTCACACTGACAACTACACATGACATGGAAGAATTTCTTCCAACAATATCTTTCTAATAGAAATAATCATCCATCTTCATCTTCCACAGCTGGTAGTTTTGCCAATTAAATTTTTCAACCCTATAGCTACCATCTTACACTAATACTCCCACTTGAACTAGGAACCCTTCTCTCCTATGAGTTTATTAGCCAAATATACCTTTGGCTCTAATACCGGTTGTTAGGAATTAATTAATGGAGAAATGAAATACATAAAATATTATGGAAACAAAAATACAGAAATGCATAAAAAAGAGAGACATAGATATATGTCGTTCATACAATTTGGGCTACATCCATGGAGAAACAACTAGTCCTTACTTTTATATTATCTAGCAAAATGAAGAGATACAACCTACCATAGATATGTTGAAATTTCCTCTTCGCTCACACACAACCTCCTTTCTCTCTCTCTCGCTCGGAATTATCATACATAGTCATAATACAATTCCCTCATATAAACTAAGGGTTTCCTTCTAGGGGAAAAAACCTAAATTAACATAACTTCTACTGTCAGATAATTTTCCTAATGAATGACCCAGATTGACTAAGAAATTACAATATTTTACAAAGAATTTTTTTATCTAACCCCTGCCAGGGGGTGCTCCAAACATGCAATTGCCCCACTTGATGGCGTTGTCACCCCATTAGTAATAGGAATGAAATGCGGCTTAAACAAAAAAAAAAACAAGAAAAAAACTCTAAACAATCAAGAGGATAATCAAGATCCACACCTATCAAGGAGGAGGAGGAGGAGGATGAGGAGAAGTGTGAGGGTGATGAGGATTTGATGGATAATTCTACTCACCAAATGAATTTTTTTTTAAGAACTTAGTTTTAAGTTTTTCTTGACTATTTCTAGACTTATGAGAAAACATTTTAGGTGCGTGCTTATTTTGTGGTTGGAAAAGATACATCCTTTTATAGTTTAGTAACCAAAAAAATACATTTTGTACTCATTACTAGCAAATTTCCATTTGATGGGGGCACTAGCCACTTTTGAAGGTTGTAACATAATTATCAACCTTACAATTTGTCCATTGACACTCATTGTTATACATGGAGTCCACATGGAACTCATCACATAGTTTTCCATCATTACCTAAAGGAAGGGGAGGCTACCTATCCCATAGAATAATTTTTAACCATAAATGTATTACCCACTTGTTGTGACGCATGTCATTGAAACATTTGTTTGAAATATATAATTGGATATGCATGCTCTAAATAAGTTTTTATCCTCAATGCTATATCACCAGGAAACACTTTCATTCACCAAATCCTTGTCCATGACTGTTATTTTTCCTCTAGGTATACTTAAAATATGTTCTTATAAAAGAGGTGGATACTTATTTTACCACTTAAAAAACATCCCTACTGTTGATATTATAAGCATCAATCTTCCTCCAATCCAACATATCACCCAATTTGAAATCACTGTGTACTATGAGAGAGGTAACATTTTGCTATGATACAATCATCATAAGAATATGATCTACCCTTATTTTTGCATATATGTTGGGGCCTCAACTTATAACCCATATGTTTCCATATATAATATCAAGACCTCCAACTTCCACTACCACCTATGTTTCCCTTAAAAGAAAAAACCCATAGAAATGATGATGATCCACTTTAAAATCCATAACATTTATGAAAGACTAGCATTTCTCTTGAAATTTGATAAGAAGAAAGGCTCTTTATATTTTGTATCTTAATTGAGCCAAGGAAGACAAATTATCCTCAAATATGGTTGCATTCCTTTGGAACAATATAGACCATATAAAAAAATAGTGGAAGAGATTATCATTTTCTCTTTATATCCCTATCAAAATGCATGTTTCTATAATTCTTTTACATTTACTCACAATTTCATTCTCCTTTTCCATCAATCATTCTCTTTATTTCATTTTAATATCCCCTTATAAAGTGGCATGCGTATAAAATATGTAGATTATATTCACTACATTCCATGCACGAGGTCAAATGTTTGGCTCATGACATCGTCTCTTGATCAAGTTTTGCCAAGCAAAAAACTTGTTGTTAAATACAAGATAAAGGAGAACCTTACCTTTGTGGGACAATTTGAGTTTTCAAATTAAACTCTAACATTACTTAGGCCCATCATTCATTTCATTAAGAAAATTAAAATTTCAACCCTTATTTACATTGAAAACTTTAGGTTCCTATTTGTGTCCCATATTAGTTCATCATGTTTGTGAAATAGTTTTATAAAAATCCTTCTTAATAGTGTCATGTAGACATTCGATTCCTTTGCTAGATTACCTTCCAAACCTAATATATATCCTTCAACCATTTGAATCTCCATTTTCCTTCTTATTCTTGGACCATGGTAAGTTATTTCCTATGATATCAAAGGACTAGATGATTACTTTCCAATGATAGTTCCCCCATGATAGTTATTAATATGGGATATAATTTACTCCGCCAAAGAAAGGTATACATATCAATAAATGATGTGTTTTCCTTAATATTCTTTATTTTATCTACTCATATCTCTTTAATTTCCAACACCATTGGAAAGCTAGTAAATTTTCTTCATACCCAACTACCCAATGAATTTGATTTGGCTAGTAGCTATCATTTAACCAACAATGTCCTATACTTATACTTACCGCCCCAAAGAAATGTATTTTTTTATTCTCACATTGTTAAGGATGGACTTGGGAATAAGTGAAATTGTCATCCAATGCACTAAAATGGATTCTAAGACAACTCTTTGGGAGAGTGATCCTACCACTGATATAAACCCATTTATGATACTAGGAATATATCTTTTTTTCAATATCATCATAGAGGGAAATCTAGTCTCCAACATGATAGTTGTCAGCGTTTTATTTGAAGCCTAGATTCCTTATCTTATTTCAAACTACATTATGGGATATAGGATGAGCTTGGAAATAATTTGGATCTTAGACTTAATCAAGAAAATTGAAAGGCTTGTGGAATTATGAGCATTATTTCCATCCATGCTGCATAACCAAACAACTTCAAGATTTTGGCATATATGTTTTCCTCTTTTGTTGATCTTTTTCCAAATTTTAAGATGCCATTGACAAATAGTATGTGAGAGGTGTGAATATTTCCCACCACATTTAGACTTTCAGTATGTCTTCTTGATTTATTGAGTAATATATGTGTGATAACTTATTTCAATGGTATAAAAAGACTAATATAAAGAGGAAAACCCTGTTTTAACTTATTGAATGCTTGGAATAAATGTGAGGCAATACTATTGATAAGGATTATAAAAATCAATGTGGTGAAACCCTCGTCAACCCAATCAATAAATAGGGGACTAAAACCCACTTGCACCATATAGTCATTATAACGTACAACAACATTTTCCTATCACATGTCAAAGATAAGTCCAACTTCAATACAAATTCATGTGACCTTTTGGATTTGATAAGGTGAAGTGTTTCTTGTGATATTTTCATGGCATATTGAATAATTAACCCCTTCCAATAGCCACCCAAGAGCCCAAACTACCAACCCACAAGCTATGTTGTTGCTCAAACTATATCCTAGATGGAAAATTCCTAACCCCAATGGGAGATTCAAGAGGTGAATCTCAAGGAAACCCTAGTGGCCTTTCCCCACTCTTTAGATAGAAGAAGGCTATCCTAGTCAAGTGGGGGATTCTTATAATTCAAGCAAGCTAGGTCATTGAGAAAGGAATGCAATTCTCTAACTTAACTTGATGGAAACTTAGTGACTCATTGCTACTCACTATCAAGGTGCAAGGCAAGTTTAAGTGTGTGAATAATACATCAAGCCATTGATCATGAACAAACCTTGAATGAGTTATATTAAAGCGTAGTGTGCTTATTCGTACAATGAATTTATGCTTGGAAAATTCAAAGAGATAGATCGTTCTCGACTAGTCATACAAAACATAAGATGTTAGCAAAGTTTGAAGCATATATCTAATGGAATTACAACGCTTGGAAAATGTGAATATAAAATAAAGCATTATATCATTCATTTTCCATGTCCATAAGCTTTCAAGAGCCAAGACTTGATATGGAAACCTTTAAGAGGGATATTTAGCATAGGGTTGCCTTTCCTTGGCATTGTTTATTACTTCCCCCTTTTTTTTGCTTTATCTGTTCATTTCACTAAACAAGTCCCTTTTTTATTTAGATACCCATAAACAAGCATTGGTCTAGGCATAGGGACATTACAATAAGGTGGCATAATTCAAGCTTCATTAATTTTGACTTTTAACTTTATTGGCTCTCCACCTCTAGCCTTTTTTGGCTTTATTGACTTAGGATTTCTCATTTAGATATTTTTGGTGAAATTTTACAAGTCAAATATGAATGCGTATAGCATTTACTTTTATGTTGTATGGAATGGAGTGAAATAAGGGAAGTGGAAAGTGATAAGTATGGTTAAGATGTGGAAGGCTTTACCTCAACCGGTTTCCTAGTAGTATAACTTGAATCAAGGAATGGTGACACTTCTAAAGGAAACTTATGTCCTCCATGGTGTGGCAAGGAAAATAATAAAATAACAAATGTTATGAAAGTGTTATTGGTCCATCTAATTTTAGTGTTTACTACTTTTACATAAGCCTTGGAAGTTATAACACCACACCTAAATATCAAATTAGTACATGAAATATCAAATAGAGCATAGTGAAAACCTTAGCATACCATCCATAAATCTATTTATACTCTAAGGAGTGAGGAAAGAGATTTTATAGAAAATAGTTGATACCATAGTTGAGCTAGTACAGTCACATACTCAAAGGAGAAACTGGAAGAATTATCTGAGTCTAGAAAATATAAGCAAGAGAGTTGATGCAATGAGCAACATAACACACCTGTGAAGATTCCTCTCATAGTAGTCACCCCTTGGGGGTTAACTGGTCATATCAAATAGAATAGGTTTTGACCTAAGAGCACGAATATAACTAACCATGAAATTGGCTTAAATTGCTTAAAGGATTTAGTATTATGAACTCTAGGTATAATTGTAGTGAAGGTAGCATTGAAATCTCCCAAGATATTACCACTTAATCTAGATTCCTACAAAGCACATGCCAAATCTTAATTGAATTCATCATAGAATCCTACGAATAAATCCACTTTCAACCCATCTAAATTGGAAAATTTTCATGCTAGAAGGATTTAATTGTCTCTTGCAATTCCTTTGAGTCAAGAGAAGCCATTAAATTTGCATATTTTATTTATTAAGAATTATTCTAGAAAAGGTGGAGATAGCTAAGATGTCCATGATGTTTTTTTGGTCCTTTGAAAATATTTCCATGGTCTCATATAACCTCTACTATCATTTCCTTAAATTTTGTAGTTGTTAGTCATTATTATTCATTCACCTTCCAAGTAGTATTCATTGCATTCAACATCGTGTTGGCATGCCCAAGATGATGATGATGATGATGATGATGATGATGATGATGATGATGATTATGATTATGATTATGATTAATTATTATAAATATTTTTTAATCTAGGTATATTTCCTCTTCTCCCACCACTTGGCCTCCTCCGAAATTAAGAGACACTTTCTCCTTTCCCCATGAAAACGGTTTTGCCTTATTAGTCTTAAATAGATTCCAATGGGAAAAATCCTTGTATATATTTGCAATTTATCCTTCATGATATAAGTTTTATCTAAGAGTCATAAAAGGTATTTTAACAAGATTTTAATGATTCCTATTACCCACCATTTTGTGGGTGATATCCCTAGGAGAATATGTTTCTCCAAGATAGTCCTTAGCTGACAACTAGTAGCCCCTTACAACCACCAACTAGCTCATTGTTCCATTTTCTCCGCCACCTGAGTCAGTCATGTGGTCCCTCACCCATTTGTCATGATCGTATGTTTGAAGGTGGGCCTCCCGAACCTAAGGGTGTGCATTTTCATTTGGTAATTGAGAATTGTAGTTTTCTTATCATGGACACTTCTAGGCATGGATTAATGGGGGAATTTAGTGGAAAGAATGGGCTAGGTCTGTGATCTTGTCCCCTAGATCACATTTGTATATTAACCTTGGATTCTAGTCTCGTGGGATCTCTTTTACTGACCATTTTGATTTAGGAATGTTATTTCATGGGAAACACTGATTTTGGTTGTGTGATCCCGCTCCCCCATCCACATATATTGCTCCCTTTCCACTCGTTATAACCCCATTCATCATTTCTCCCACATGGGTCCACATTCCTCCATTAGGTCGACATAGGGCTAGCTCTCCACTTCCCCTTGCTCATACCTTGGGTCAAGCTTGGAATGATGCCTCGGAGGTTGATGCAGCTAAAAAGAAAAGTAAAAGCATAATTGGCCACATTCAACAGGAAAATGTACCACAAAATGCAAAAGATGGTCGGGACAAACACATTTAGCACGTGGGAAAATCCAATACATGAGCTATACCCCATCATCATGGCCATCACCCTAGTTCCTATAGGTTTTATGAGAATCCTTCATCATATAGGAACTCAAGATTGTCCTAATTCTTGGTGGGAAATGAACCACCCTACCTTGAAAGGAGATATCCATTGTTATATCTCGCACATCATACTCTTACCCCTTGAGCCCTAAGCAGTTAATTAAAGAAATCATAAAAACTCAAAAGGCATATAAAGAAGGGTGGAAAAATCAAGGGCGGGGCACTTCATGTACCACTGTTTCTCCCTCCTATACATTATATACCGAAGTGTGGGTTTCCCTTCTACTAGCTACCCTTGTACCCGAACATGTGGCCCAGGGATGCCCACCTTTTAAAGGATGTACCTTGGACATATTATCCCCTTTAAAAGTAGAAACCACCTAATGGGATACTTGGTTAACCCAATTTGGATTTTGGAGACATTAGCACATGTCAAAGCCCATTATGGAAGGGAAGGCCATTATGAAGTCCCCATTTGTGGTCCATGGTTTGTAAGCTCTTTTACTTGATTTCCTTGATGAATTTTTGTACTGGAAGGCTATGTGATGCATTGGATCTTATGAAGTATTGCAGATGGTCTCCATCTTGGGTTTGGTCTACCTATACGGGGTCCTAACCCTCCAGAGGGCTACATTGACACATGTACGGTTTGTGTTGAGAGTTGTGGGCCTCCACAACAGTAGTCAACACTCCATGGATCCCCATAGATGTTCAGATATTGCTTGAGATTCACCTATTGGACGAGGAAGATGCACCTAGTTCACCTTTGCCCAACCAACCCCATAGATGTACCATGCACTTGGCAGTTGACCCAGGACTTGTAGGATGATGTGGCATCACCTATACCATCATATGAGCCCTTACAGATGGTATACAAGCATCTTCGACTTACTTGGGGACCCATGAGGTCACTTGTGTGCCCTCATAGCCAATGGGAGCACCGCAGGTTTATTATGTGGAGAACAAAGGGCCAGCCCCTTGTCCATGAATTTTGGAAGTCCAACTCATCATTTTTGCACTGATGGACTTCATCAGGCCTCTTAGAGTGCCCAAAAACATACATTATTGATTATTCAACCTCGTGGGAAGCTTATTCTTTTATTTATGAGCTAGTTTTGTGGGCTTGTCACTAATAAATAGTTATTTGCACATCATTTTAGTTGATGGGCTAATGTAGGCTCAAATTAAGTAATTCTAAATGAGCCCTAATGAGTGTATAAATAGGAGAGAAATGAATTCATTTATATCTCACTTTGGATTGGATCATTCTTCTCTTTACAAAATTCACACATTTTCTAGGATGATGAATTGGAGCATGGATGAATTTTGATGTTTGGATTGCACCGTTTTATCTTGGAGATTATTTATTCTCAAATTTCTTATGGTTGGATATGTTCTATTACATGTAATTACACATGTTTAATGTTATTCTTGTTTTACTTTTGTCATATGCATTGAATGGGATTTTCGCTATATTAGGGGTAATTCTTGCATTGCATAATTGCAAAATTGTGGAATTATTGTTTCTATATAGCATCTCTCAATGTTTGGGCCATGTATGTGAATGAAATCTCCTAGGGATAATTCCACCGGTGAATTTATCTTGATAAAACATCTCCTTTTGCAAAGTGAAGTATAAAAGCGTTGAGGTCTCTTCTTCTTGCCCTAAAGGCCAAGCGAAGTAGCGCATAAGGCCTCCTTGACAGAAACACAAGTTCCTTTCTCATCATTCTCCTAGACTCCATTCTCCTCAAGGGATTAAGCACATTCAAAGAACATTCAAAGAACATTTTTTCTCCACCTCTCCCTTTCTCCTCTAGGTGTAGCCAAGTTGGGTCACCTAGGGCATCACTTTCCTAACAAAATAGCCAAATAAAAAGTTTGATCTCCTAGCCTCTACTGCGCTAGTGTGTCCTAAATGCCTCCTCTAATTTTGAAGCCATTATGACGGTGGAGTTGTAAGATAACCCAAGACTTAACTTTGAGATCAAACTTTTCCCTGGTATTCCTTAGGTTGACACCTCATAGGATCAATTTGACACCTTTAATTATAAATTCTTGCTTTGATCATTTCCTCTTTCTTGTCTGGGTTAAGGACATCATTGGTTGCTAGATTCTCTCTCCTTAACCTAGGTTGGGTCCACTTGGTCCTGTGCGGTCCCATACCTTTGAAAGGTCAATTATTCAAGAACCATTCGGGAAGCCAAGTTCAATAAGGATTTTAGGATTGGGAAACTCCGTTACAAGGCATATCCCTTTAACCTAACCCTCAATTCCTCCCCTCCTTATTCTAGAAATATGTGTACCTTGCTTGAAGAGAAAGTAAGCTCCATTCTTTACCCCCTTCTAGGAAAAGGATCGTCGGGGTCACTTCACATCCATTTATCATTCACAAGTGACTTCCATATACTAGGTCTCCTCCCATCGTTGAAAGTCTGTGAAGAGTAGGGAGTCTTAACTTAGGTGAAAGTGGGCTAAGTCTCCATTGCTTCCCTTGGCCTATAAGTTGTTCCCTTTAGGAATCACCCCTTAGCCCCCCTGCTAGTTTGAGAGGTAACAATTCCTTTGATTTGTACCCTACTCTTTGCAGTGCCCTATTTGGTACTTCTCTTATAAGTTGGAATATGTTGCAATTATTTCTTACAAAGTGTTGTGATACACATATAGCATCCAACGAGTATTAAACTTGAAGCATGATAAGGGATTTTTGTCCACCATATCTATTTGTAGAAATGTGGACACATGATTAGATTTCCCTTCTCTCATTAATAATTCCTCCTTATCCATGAACCCATCCAATATTTAGACAAAAATACATGCCCGTGTTATGTGATTAGTGCACATGATCCATATATTTAAGGAGTCTGCACCTAATGTAGCTAAGTCATCAAAAACATCTTGAGAGGACCCCTTTAATGGATCTCACCTACAATAATCACCCTAAGGCTTTAAAAAAGACAAATTGAGTTTGAGATCTCCATCAAGAATTAAATTTGGATAAGATAGGGAGCTTGTAGAGAACAAATTCATCCAACAATCTTTCAATATGTAAACATGAGACCCATGCAACATGCTTATGGAAAACTATATATGTCTTCTAAATGTTTAGGCTAGAAAAATTGGTAGCCTTAAAAGTTATTAGGTATATTTGCTTGTTTGAATGTTTGTTAGTTTGTATATTAGCTTTACGATGCCCATTTTGAAAAGATCTAGGAGGTCAACTAAATCTTCAATGACCACTCAACATGTCAGCAACCTAATTTTGTATATAGGAATTTGTACTCTTACTTTAAAAAAGGGACCACAAATTCAAAAGTGATCAACACAAAACATTCTATAATTTATAAACCCAACTTTTAGAAAAATATATTTAATTGTTGCAAATTTTAATTATTTTGCATTGTCAATTCAACAAATAATAAGTGCTTTGTGCTTCACTTCTTTCTTATTCTACTTCTTCTTCTTTTAACTAAATAATATCAAAAATTATTTAACAAGGGAACTCTACTCTACATTGACATTTCAATTATACAAGCATGTAAGAAGGCTAAAACAAGAAAGGCCCTTTGAATTAACATTATCCTTCATCGCATAATGTCATGAGCAACTTGTACTAAATATCTCCCTTTAATACCTATTTATATTTCACTCTATATTTTAAATGGATTCATCTACAAAACAAAACTTTTATATTTATATTTATATATATAAATTCAATTTCTTATTTGCATTGTGTGTAGGCTTAATGAATGTTGTAAATACAAATGGCCCTTGTATGTGGGAGGTCTTATAAATTGCAATCAATGGAAATCCATGCTTGTACACATTGTGCAATTTCATTCAATATTATGCCAAAGTATTTTATTTGAGTTAATGTGAGATTATATTTTTTGAAAACATTAGCTTAGCCTTGTTGATCTAGTAAATCTTGGCTTTTTATGTGACAAACTTACCAATTCTCAATTTATGCATTTTTCATGGTCCAATAAGATTAAGTTCGAATTAATAATAATTTTGCAATAAAAAAAGCATTACATCTTGATAACATTTGTTAGTAAATTAAACAATGGAAGCATGCTTATGCAATACCTTATACACACACACATAAATATATATAACAACTACTCAAAAAAGTCACTCACATTTGTACTTTTCATTTCTAGATAAACAATAATTTTTTTTTTATTTTTTTATTTTTTTTATTTTTAGTTTCTTCCTCTTAAATTTCATTTGTTTTATTAGGATGAATTATTTATAGGAAATAACATCTTATTCCTTGACAAGGCACTAAAGATTTACTTAGACATGATGAATAGATAGTAACATCAATCCCATTTATACCTAATACTTTTTTAGATTCTACTTCATTATACACTTCCATGGCTTGATGTGGGAGAAGAAGGTGGAGGAGGATGTTTGAAGGAAATTAAGCATCTTTGTAAATTGGTGATAATTGTGATATAAATGTATGTTTTTAGTTTAATTAATATAGGATTTTATGTTCTTATATTATCCTTGAAAATATAGGGATTAAGTTGTATTATAATGTTTATTTTTATTCAATAATATATTTCTTTTCTTTTCTTTCAAAGTATACTTAATGATTTTTTACAAAATGTAATTAAGTCAAATAAACCTAGCTCTTTCTTCATTCTTTAAGAATTTTTTCCACGACAAAGAACTTATTAAATTACTCATTACATTCTTCATAAAAACTTCCAAAGCTACGACTCCAATTATTAGTGGTGTGCATCTCTACATTTTTTTAATGGGGTTATTAAACCTTGACATGTACTCAATAACCCCAAATGTCAGGGGAATCACTATGAGAGTACTCAAGACCTCGTGTACATAGCTCCAAAGGCTAGGAACCTTTTATTAGGTTATTGTGTTGCATATCAAGATTATATTAACCTTGAAGGTGGCATTTTATCCTCGCATTCATCATTTAAATGATTTACAAAGTCTCCTATAACATTGATTACAATTATGTTGCGAGCACATAATTTATTGAGGGATTTTCTTTTGTATGTCTAAATAAAAAGTTCAATTTAATTACATATTTTTAAATTATTAGTGTGCCCAACATTTATCACTTTAACAAATTATTTTCTAATATTATTAAACATAAAAAAGAAATAAATTGAACATCATTAAAATGAGTTATATTTGTTTGTGCAATGATTATGATTATAATAACGAAATTAGTTTCTCCATAATAGTCCCCTTCCATGTGACCATATCTCTCTTAGCATCGTGTCTCTCTGTTATTAAATGGCACTTCACTCAAACTATCAAGGTTTTACTCCACTGTACTCATGTCAAATTTGTCACTTTTGACTTCATCTACGCCCTCCATCATGAGATATATCCATCCGATCCTAAATGTTGAATGATTTTAGAAGCTAAGGTCCAAAAGGAAAGGGATTTACTCTACTCTAAGGATATCAAAGCTCAACATTGAACTTCATATCATATGTTGGTTCTAGTCACACTTAGGAAACAAAGTTTTTTAGAATGTTGGAATTGCATTGACACATGAAGCCCCTCATAGCACATACACTCATAGGTTAAAAGAAAGAATGGTTAGAGCTCATAACAAGGATTTACAGGTTGAGAAGCAAGGTAAGCTCCTTCTCACTCTTTGTTTGTGGTTGGTAAAGAAACATGTTGGTGTTATGGCCCCAATGGCATTAATTGACTCTTAGGACCACCCCATTGATCTCTCTATAGATGACTCTACCAAATTGGTCCCTTTAGATTTACAGTAACAAGGATTTAGCTTTTGGGCCTCCAAATCTACATAATCATTTTATTTTTTTACTTTTCCAAGTATTATAACATAATTATTTCATAAATGTATATGGATTTAAAGGGGTTCCATTTGCATTTATTATTCTTCAAATTATATATAAGTTCAAAATCACCAATAATAAGTCAACCTAGTTTCTCTATAGACAAATTTACAATTTATTTAATTTTTAAATTTCTACTTTGTCAATTTTTCTTTCTAAATACAAAGTAACAAAATAACCTTCACAATTATAATGTGTCACATATACATGTTTAAATTTTTCTAATAAAATAGAAATCTACATAATATTTATGAAAAAAAAATAACAAAAAGAAGGTTGATTACTTGATAATGAACCTCATCTATTTTTGACACATCTATCTTTAATGATAAAACACCCAACTCTACATAACATTATAACTTAAGCTTCTTCTTTTTTAATGTTTTAAATATTATAATAATATTTTATTTTCATTTCTACCATATTCCAATATAATCATATCTACTTTGCAAGACAGTCTTATTATATAAAATTAATTAATTTTAAATTATTATTATCTATTATTTTTAAATGACTATGTTACAGTCCACATGGGGTAGCTCAAGTGGTAAGGGCCGTGGAAATGAAGTCTCACCGAGCCGGAAGTCTTGGGTTCAAATCTTGGGCTACCCTTCCCCCGTAGAGGGGTACATAATGGACATGTAAATCGGAAAGTCTCACCTCAGCTTACAAAAAAAAAAATGACTATGTTACAGTTGTGATGGATGAAACCATAAAAAAATTTACTAAAGGAAGTTTATAAGAGTTAAAGTGTTTTTTTGGCATATTTTATAGTTAAATTTGTTAAAATTTTGACTAAAAGTTTGTTGAAATCATAAATTTGAGTTGTGAGTTCTCCACAATCTGAATGTTTTAAAAAAAATTCAAATTGCTAAATCTATATATTTAATCAAAAATATATTTTAAATAATAAAAAATAATGACTAAATTCCACCTCAAAACTTTAAAAATATAAGCAGTAGTAAAATCCCTTATTCTCAAAGTTATCTGTTAATTTGAGTACATTGTTATGCGCAACCCTAGAAGATGAAATTTTCAGGGTTCAAAAGATATGTATTTCAGTGGGTCCAGTGATAACACAGTGCTTGTGGTTGGTATATACCACCATCCATGTCACGCCCCCAGGCCTACGGTAGTCTTCCAACCGTGTCCGGTGAGGTGTGGCACCACCGTACACTTTCTTTTTAACAATACTCATGCACATGGACTACGCCTTTCCACAATAACATACTTAGTTTATTTTTCTCAACCAAGTAAAAAGCATTAATATTTACACTTAATGAAGCCCATACTCATTCATTAACCAATATGCAATTAACCAAGATAACAACAATTGCACACAAGTGTAAAGGGAGGGGCAACTCCCGAACAAGTCTGCCCGATAACAATATATTATGAAAATCTTCAATATTACATCAACAAGTGTGCTTGGAAAAATCCAAGCGAACACTTAGCAATATTTACAACAAGGCATAAGACAACCTTCTACATACACATTTGTGCATCGTTGCCCAAGAGCGGGTACCCACACGGGTCACCAAGACGCTCATACATTCTTACACAAATATCGTGTACAAAACTTCCTCAACCGTGACAACCCTTCACATAACCCAATCCAAAACATGCGAGATCTTCTTAACATTCATGCACATGAGGAATGCGCATATCCTCAAGACTTCGCACTTTTTCTTGTCCTTATACGAAGACACTCCAAGCGAAGTTCGATGGAGATAATGAGCTCCATCCTCCATCAATACATACGCTCACTCCATATGTTTTAAGGGGGGTGCACAATCCATGGCCGACCCCACTATTTTACATATAAGCCCACGTATTATTATATTTTATTTTAATTATTCATGCATATTTACATATGCGTACAAGCCACCATATAATATGTTTATACATGTATTATCGTGGGCTTATGAGAGGGTGTCCAGCCTTAAGGCCGACCCCCAAACTCATCTCCAAACGCCCACAAACACATTTCAACATATCGGCTTTACCCCATTTGCAAGCCATCCATCGTCATAGTATAAACCACCTTTCGTCCTCTTTCGTTTTCGCACTAAGTGTCACACTTAAATCCAACGTCGCAAATTAATGTCGCAAGTGGCTCGTATGTCTGTCGCACTTATGTCGCATAAGTCCCCCGGTTCACCGTCACACAAGACTCGCCCGTCATCGCACCCGTGTTCGCTCGCCACGCCCAAGGAGCGCTCGCCCACCGCGCGCCCATCCGTCGTCATGCACACTTGCCCATTTTGTTAAAGGCTGTGCTCCAGGTGTCTTCTGAAGGAACGGGCTATATGGGCAAGCTCCAGATGGCATGTACATGGAGCATGTCCCTTCGAAATGACCAAATCACCCGTTAGAGGCCGCGGTCAACCAAAGTCAAAGACGTGGCCAACCAAAGAGTCCAACGGTGGCACGTCATTGTTTTGGGCACGTGAATGATACGTGGCCTAGTTCCCAGCTCACAGAGGCTCCAGCGCACCTGAGGATCGTTCTTGAACAACGAATCTAACAGCCAACCACTCCAGGATTTAAGAAGCATAACGAAAGTTACAATAGATCTCGGCTCATGAGATCTACGTGTCTATGGCACGCAGTTAATAGCATAAGTAGTTGATTAGTTAACTGTAGAACCTTTACATTATAAATAACGCGTTTTCAAACGTTGTAAAGAGACTTTTGGATGCATAGAATTTCTGAACTGTTATGTAATTTCCGCACGCTGCTGGTTATTTTGTCACCCCATTGTTTTATATGTTGTTGATTTGAATACATGAGTAGA
>APFE031495965.1:120172-134868 GCA_000404065.3 Pinus taeda
TTAGATAAAATGACTAGAATAATAGAGTCATTAGCAGCAGAGATATCTAAGTTGAAGATTGAGCAGAACTCAGGGAAAACAAGGCAGCAAAACACATTTGCTCCAAGAAACTCAAATCCCTACAAAAGAGCAAATGAGAAGTTACAAATAATGCAGAGGAGTAAAGAACCAAATGAAGAACACAAAGTTAAAGCTCCTTTCCAAAATGTAGTCATGGAGGAGGAACAAATTGAAGATGAGGATGAAATACATTGCATGGAAGATAAAGGCAGTGCTTCCTTCTTGACATTGATTGAATATGAGGAGTCTTTGCTGCAAGAACAAGACAGTCAAAGGTGGGACAGAGAAGCTGTTCTGCAGACGGGTGAACAACAAAGATATAATCTGAGGTCCAATGCAAATAATGTCAAGGAGAATCCTACCCAAAGATTTGTTGTCCAAACAGAGTCACAGAATACCAGACAGAAGAGACCAATAGCTGATCCAGTCATTCTCAAAACACTAGTTCAAGAGGTAAGAGGTCCTGACAAGTCCCCTTCCCCTTTCAGTCTTGAAGCAGAAGTCCAGAAGTTAAAAATATATGTGCCCTGTCAGAACTTGTAAAGAGTGAAGTGTTTAGAAAGCCCATCCTTGAAGCTCTTGAGCTGAAAGCCACACAAACCTCCACTGACTCAGTCAATTTGCAAGATGATAAGCCCGCAGTTGTGCTCAGTCCAATGACCGAACCTGCTGATAATAATTCCCCTTCTTTTTTTGTCTCCTTGACCATTCATGATAAAATCCTCCACAACTGCCTGCTAGACACAGGGGCTAGCCACAATCTAATGCCTAAAGCTATCATGGAAGAGTTGGGCCTTGATATCACTAGATCGTACAATGATTTATTTTCTTTTGATTCAAGGAAAGTAAAATGCTTGGGATTGATAAAAGATTTAGCTATTACTCTAACTCAGCTGCCCATGAAGAGCATGTTGATGGACATAGTGGTGGCTAATGTCCCTCCTAAGTTTGGCATGCTATTGTTGAGAGGATGGATTAAGAGACTAGGTGGAACATTACAGAATGATTTATCATATGCCACTATCCCAGTCTTTGGAGGAGAAAGCAGGAGATTATACAGAGAATCACAACTGGCATATATCATCAGTGATGAGAAGAATCCTACAAATCATCCCATATATGCAGTTGACACTGATTTTGGAGCTTGTATTCTCCAAATAGATGAATCTCAGAAGGCCTCAATGCAGATCAGAAAACCAATCCTTCAGGCTAGGGAAGAGAAAGGAAGTCAGGTTTGGGAGATGTTCTTTGATGGAGCATGTTCCAGGGAGACTGCAGGAGCAGGGGTGGTGCTAGTGTCACCAAAGAAAGGAAGCACACAACTATATTTTAAGTTGGCCTTTCAAGTCACAAGCAACGTAGCAGAGTATGAGGCTCTGATATTGGGCTTGAATGCAGCAAAAGACGGAGGAATCAAAGAAATAAAAGTGTTTGGAGACGTTGATCTGATCATTCAGCAAGTAAATAAAACATTTCAGACAAAGCACCCAAGGCTGAAAGCATACAGAGATGAGGTATGGAAACTCAAAGATTTCTTTGACAATTTTTGTATTTCATATATTCCTAGAGCCAAAAATCAGCTTACTGATTCCGTTGTTGTTTCTGCTAGTCTATTTATCCCTCCAATGCCTCGCAGACTAGTTTATGAAGTCAAAATGAAATACAGACCGTCCTTGCCTAATAATGTCCAGCATTGGAAGGTTTTTAATGATGATGATGAGTTGAATAGATTCTTGCAAGTCATTGATGAATTTTCCGATATGCAAATTGACCAAGAAAATGAAGCCTTGGAAGAAAACCCTCAGGCACAGCTTAGAAATAAAATTGGCAAAGATAGCATAGTCTAACTTCCCAACAATCATATACCTAGGGGTCTAATTCCTCTAGAAAGGTTGTTTGACCAGAATGATGTGCCTTACAGCGTTGCCCAAAAAGAAGATCAATCTGCAGTCTACAAGCACGATATAGGAAGTCCAGGTCAGCCAAGATACATAAATCTATCCACCCACCTGTCTGTTGACCAAAGTTCATAATACTGCAAATTAATGAAGCAATTTATTGATGTGTTTGCCTGGGAGTATAGTGACCTGAAAACATATGATAAAAACATAATCTAGCATAAAATCCCTCTAGAGAAAGACAATATTCCTTTTAAGCAGAAGCTGAGACCAATAAATCCCATGCTCCTTCCTCTGATTGAAAAAGAAATCAAAAAATTGTTGGCTTCCAAGATAATAGTTCCTCTCAGATATTCAAAATGGGTAGCCAACCAAGTAGTAGTGAGGAAGAAAAGTGGAGAAATCAGATTGTGTGTCAATTTCAAAAACTTAAACAAGTGCTCAAAGAAAGACAACTATCCTCTACCCAAGATGGAGCATTTGCTACAAAAAGTCTCAGGAGCCAAAGTAATGTCTTTCATAGATGGATTTTCAGGCTTTATCAGATTGTTGTGCATCCAGATGACCAAGAGAAGACTGCATTTACCACTCCTTGGGGTAGTTTTATGTATTCCAAGATGCCTTTTGGATTGATGAATGCTGGAGCAACATTTCAAAGAGCTATGGATATAGCATTTGTGGGAGAGAAGGATAATTTTGTCCTCATCTACTTTGATGACATAACAGTATACTCCAGCAGCCATCATGATTATTTTCAACATTTGAAGAAAGTGTTCCTGAAGTGCAGAAGGTTTGGGATTTCAGTCAATCCTAAAAAATCACAATTTGCGTTAGAATAAGGAAATTTGTTAGGATATATTGTGTCTGATGCAGGTGTCCGAATTGACCCAGAAAGAGTAAAGGCCATACAGACTTTGTCTTTCCTGAGATCGAAGAAGGATATCCAATCCTTTCTGGGAAAAATTAATTTTATGAGGAGGTTTATACTGAATTTTGCAGAACTAGTGAAGCATATTACCTCCATGTTAAGAAAAGGGTTAGAGGTAAGATGGACTGATGCAGCAAGAAAGTCATTTGGTTCCATCAAGAAGGCTATAATGGAAGCTCCCACATTAATAAGTCCAAATTATAGCAAGGAGTTCCATGTATTCTCATTTGCCTTTGAAGACACCATTGCAGTTGTTTTGTTGCAAGCAGACGAAGAAGGCTCAGAACATCTAGTAGAATTTTTTAGAAAAAGCTTGAGGGATGTTGAACTGAGGTATGACATCATTGAAAAAAAAACATATGCCCTTATCAAATCCTTGAAATCTTTCAGAGCTTATATCTTACATTCCAAGATAATTGCATATGTACTCTCCACTGCAATAAAAGATGTCTTGACACGACCTGATGCTAATGGAAGAAGGGCTAAATGGATTGCAAAGTTGATTGAATTTAATATAGAATTGAAGCCCACTAAGCTTGTCAGAGGTCAGGTTCTTGCCAAGTTGCTAGCTGAAGAAAATTGCAGATCATTGGAAATAGATTTCCTGTGCACAATTGCAGAACACTGTCAAACAGTAGAAGATCAATTTCTTGTAATTGGTATTCTACAATAATTAAGTTCTTGCTGAAGCTAGAAATCCCTTCAGGCTTTACTCAAAGTCAAGCCAGAACCATAAAGCTCAGAGCAGCTAAATTTTGCATTAATGAGAATCTGCTCTATTGGAGGGATCCATCTGGGGTTCTTTTGAGGTTTCTAGACAAAGAACAGTCAATGAAAGTTATGCAGCAATTTCATTCCAGCATGTGTGGAGGACACCATTATTGGAAGACTACAGCTCACAAAATTCTGAGAGCCGGTTATTATTGGCCCTCCTTATTTTCTGATGCATTTTCATTTGTTAAATCTTGTGATAGGTACCAAAGATTTGAAGGAAAACAATAGTTGAAGTCCCTGCCCTTAAAACCAATATTTGCAAAAGGACCTTTTCAGCAGTGGGGCTTGGATTTCATTGGAGAAATCAATCCACATCCTAGTGGCCAGCACAGATGGATATTAGTAGCCACTGATTATTTCACCAAGTGGATTGAATTGATCCCTACCAGCAAGGTTGATCATAAGGTGGTCATGGAGTTTTTAACAGAAAATACCTTTACTAGATTTGGTTGTCCGCACAAATTAATCACAGATAATGCAACAGAATTCAGGGCAAAATAATTAGTGGAAATGTGTGATTCAATGGGTATTAAACTTGTTCATTCCACCTCATACTATCCTCAAGGAAATGGTCTAGCAAAATCTTCCAACAAAAGTTTAATAAGGATAATTAAGAAGTTGTTGGATGATAACAAGAAGAACTGGGATTCAAAGCTCAAATATGCACTTTGGGCTAACAGAGTGACCATTAAAAAATCCACAGGCAATTTTCCTTCAAGCTGTTGTATGGCACAGAGGCAGTATTTCCAATTCAACTTACTCTTCCTGTGGAAAAGTTCCTTCAACCAGAGAAGAATGAGGAAGAAGACATGGCAAACAGAATCACAGATTTAGCAGACATACATCAAATCAAAGAACAGCTAGTTGAAAGGGTTGCAACACATCAGAAAAAGATCAAGAAAGCCTTTGACAGGAAAATGAAAGCAGATAATTTCCAGGTTGGAGACTTGGTTCTGAAATTGGATGCATTAAAAGAAAAGAAAGGCAACCATGGGAAGTTTGATGCTTTCTGGACAGGGCCTTTTATTATTTCACAGATTCAAGGGAACAACACCTTCATACTCAAAAGTATGGGAGGAGAAGCAATTTTTGATGGCCCAGTTAATGGGCGGTTTTTGAAGATTTATGTTGTTTAAGGTCTTTTCGCCTTAAAATTGTAAATATGTTGTTTTATCAGTTTTTAGTATAGGATCAGTGAGACTCCATGCCCAAGGGAACACTAGGAATTTTGCTAATTTGTCTCCATCAAAAAGGCATTGATCTGCAAGTTCTTGAGACCTCGTAGGGAGGATCTCATCCCCAGAAGGAGCCAATGTTAGCTCTGCTACATGTTTGAATACTTGATGATCAAAGAACAGGTTGGATAGTGCTAGTTATGCTTATAAAAGCCCGCAGAAGTCATTTTTCCTTCTCCTCCATCATTTTTCTACACTCCCATAACCTCCCTTATTCCTGTTTTACTCCGAATTTCTTTATGAACCCTTGTTTTCACCCAAAGCCCCTAAGCGCTAAAATTTACCCATATAACACATGTGCTTTTGCCTCCCGCTGTTTGATCATTTATCACACAATCCAACGGTGATCGCATTCCTCACTTCTTCAAAACACACATACGATAACCTGTGGGGAAAGCAGTTTCCCCGCCGTCCCATCAGCCACGCGTCTCATTCTTATTGCATCGCACCCGCCCTGTACGTTTACCATTTTTTCCCGTGAGCGGTGCAATAAAACAGCTTACCACCTCTGTACCCAACTCCCGCATGTTAATTTCCCCGCAGCTTCTGCACCCATCCACCATTCGATCGTCCATCTTACGATCGGACGGTCCGCACTCTTCCTTCCGCATATATCTTTCGATAGCCCACATAGTCCGATCAAGGTTGTCCATCTGATCCATCCAACGACCAACATTCTTTCTCAGCTCCTCGTCCGTTTTCAATGCAATTTTTGTGTCTGTGGCAGCCCTGTGCACCCGAAGAAGAAAAGAGCCCATGGTTCAATACTTTGTGCATTAAATCCTCAGCTACCATATTCAAGAGACAGCATGGCCAGGGAAGGAGTGTACAACCTCAAGCAGTTAAATGCCTTTAGATTTTATGATCATTTATTCATACAACAATCCACCTGTTTGAGGAGTACAACCAAGTACCAGAAAATGTCAAATGTATTCATTCAAGCAGCAGATTGCAGCAGAGATTTTTATCAGATAGTTAATGTGGATGGTGGTCCATTATGGCCCCTCCACGCATAGGATAGCAAATATTTTTGCAATCAACCTCTATATATATCCAGAAAAAATAATGTAATGGGGTTGATGAATGATATCTTGTTGTAAGCTTCAACTTCTGGAGACTGTAACTACTGTAAAACCTGCAGCGTCTAGTCTTCATTTTCAGTTAATACAAGCTTCTTTTGTTGTTAAATTCTCACTTTCCACTTCTTCTTTGTTCTAGGCTATGCCTATTATGCATTTTTTTTTAAATCTGCTTTGATGTTTAGCATTAGAGGGGTTGTCATCCCACCTCTGTGTTACAATCTTGTTAGTTTTATTGAATTTGTATGCAGGTTTCTGTTGTTTTAATACCAGAAAGTTGTCATCCTGTTTGTGTATCAAGAAATAGATTTGCAGACCTTTAACTAGTTGCAGTTGGCCATCACATGGTCTTGTGCATCTACTGGGGTGATCAGTATTCTCCATCTTCACCTATTCCTTAATATGTGAGTGATTGGTGGTCTAAATCCTTGTAGTCTGGGGGTGTTCACCCATGTCTAGGGTCAAGCATAGTAGAAGTGGTTATCTGGCTTGAATATGCAGCATTTCTTCCATTCATCCACCATTTTTCCAACATTTTGTTGAGTTTGTAATGTTCCCGAGCATCTCTGATATACAACCTAGGAGAGTTTCTTGGGGTGATAATAGGACCAGAGCTCAACTACCCCACCATTGACAAGAAGGCTTATGTAGTTTACAAGGCAGTGAAACACTTCATGCCCTATTTGTTGAAGAACCACTGCATAGTCTTCGTCCCTCACCTAGCAGTCCACACATTGCTTGTACAACAAGAACTAGGTGAACTATGTGCGAACTAGATGAGAGGCTTGCAAGAGTATGATCTTGAAGTCAAGCCAATTCACACAATCAAAGGATTTGGGCTTTGTAGACTTGCAGCTGAAGCAGTACACGCTCCAGAGAGCGAAGAAGATCTCTTTGGCTGGGAGTAAGAAATTGAGATGTATGATATAATATGAGAAACACCCACTGAAGAAGGAACCTCTTGGTACGCAGATGTGTGCTAGTACATTGTGCACGACACTGTAACCTCTCACTTTTCCATCAGACAGAAGAGGGTATTGCGCTTAAAAGCCTTAGCATATCAATCAGTGTATGGAGTGCTTTACAAAAAGCACAGTAATGAAGTTTTGCTCAGGTGCCTGGAGGCACATGAATCAGATAAGGTACTTTAAGATCTACATGACAAACCTGTCGAGGGTCACTTTGTGGGAAACACCACTACGCACAAAGTTATGTGAGTCGGTTTCTACTGGCCCACATTATTCAAGGATGCACATGCTTATGCTTGCAAGTGCCTGGTCTGTCAGCGATGTGCCAACAGAACACGAAGATCAACAGCCCCACTGCACCCTATTGCAGTGAGCGAACCATTCCAACAGTGGGGCCTAGACATCATTGGGGAAATCTTCCCACATTCTTCAAAACAACACTGCTACATTCCAAAAACAACTGACTACCTCATGTGGTGGACAGAAGCAATTCCACTCAAACAAGTGAACGACTAGGAGGTCATTAGCTTCCTCCCGCAGAACATCATCTCACACTTCGGCATTCTAGTATCACTTGTTTTTTATAATGAAACGTACTTCTCGTCTTTGAAACTCTATTATTTTGCATAACAGAATGGTATTTTGCTAAAGCATTCATCTAACTATTACCCGCAAGGAAACGGTTTCGCAGAATCCACGAACAAAATACTCATCCACATAATCAAGAAGATCATTTTCTCTCAGCAACGCAACTGGCATACTGCCTTGACAAATGCATTATGGGCTAATCGTGTAACACCCAAGCCCTCTCTGAATACCTCACCATACTTCCTGGTTTATGGTAAAGAATGCATCCTTCTGCCAAATATCTACTTCCCTGCACTTCAACTTTCCCAAGAATCCCAAGGCAAGCCTTACCAACTAGTACAACATAGGATGGATGCTCTCCATAAGCTTCAGGAATAAAGGATGAAAGCAAAAGAAAAATTCACACTCCACCAGAACCGTATCAAGAGATGGTTCAATAAGAATTCTGTAGGGAAAGATAACTTTGATGTTGGTGACTTAGTTCTGAAATGGGATAGGCCCCATGAAGACAAAGGTAAACATATGAATTTAGTTAGCCCCTACTGCCTGCTCATTCCAGAAAATGTGTAGATCTTGTCTGCCTTGCCTTCCCGCAACCCAAATGGTTCCTCCCAAAATTTGCGCAGTTTTTCTTTCCAACCGAGCCAGACCTCGCAGACAGTCATTGTCGACTTGGATTTCCCATATTCATCACTCATTGACCCTTGCACAGTTTTCATCAGTATTGCTGGAGCCATCATCCTGCCTCTCAACCTTGGTGCCCCTCCCAGTCATTTGCATATGAAATGATAACGTGTCATGGTAGACTAAGAGGTTTTTGGATTTGATGTTGTCTCATCATGAGTGACTGCAAGTACAGGTACACTAACAAACATGGCGTGACGATGAATGGGATGAACTAAGGGAGCACATGCAGAAGGACAGGTTCACCAACAGATGAATGAACGATACATGCAAAAAGATGTGCTCAAAGATGAATGAACGGATGAACATCCACCTTTCGTGAATAGACGAACCTGTCAATCCTTCCAACATACAAGCAAGGAACAACGTGCCAAAGCAACATCAAGCGAACCAACGACCATCGAAGACTCTGTGCACTTTTCCATGCAGAGATGAAGATGTGACACACCATGAAGCCATCCATCACCCAGAAGCGCTGCAACTCGACATGCACTCCAACAGTAGCATGAATGTACCAACATTGTCATGTTGAGTCGTGTCATGATTCATGTCACCCACATCTCTATTGTGGGCCATGTTGTCAATCAATGTATTGTAATGTGGAAGTCCAAGAGACTCACTTGTTGTACAAATAGTCATGTAAAGTCAAAAATTCATGGAAGTCAAACAGTCATGAGGGTAGTCGAACAAACACAAGGGTTAATTTCAACCTTGGCTATAAATACCCCCTCAATTGTACATGAAATGAATTTTCACCTCAGCTCCTCCCACATAGCCAAGAGAGTCTGTAATCTTTTCTTTGAGGAGTAAGTAGTGGCTCCAATGCTAGAGCACGGGGTTAGTGATGTATGGTGTAATGATGTGTCTTGGAGCTTTCACTTAATTTAGAAGCCTGCTAACAGGCCAACACATTTTCACACATGTATTGTAATTGTTGTAAAACTAATCTTGAACACTTGTAATGCATGTTTCTTTGACTTGTGTTGAACACTTGAACTTATTTCACTTGTTGTAATACATAATCTATTAATGAAAATGTGTTGTATATGTTGTTAACATTGTCTTTCTCGTGGTGGCTACCTCCCTGGACATCATACAAACCTCTCACATAAAACTTGTTTAACAACCGTCGCACTAATGCGAACTCATCCGCTGACTGTTGTACACATTATATTCCCTTGTGTGTTGTGACTACTATCGCATCTGTGTGGATAGCTCCTTCGAAAGTTGTGCATGTCCTGTTGTGTTGTGTATTCCTAGCAAAGTTGGAGCTTCCTCCCAACAAACTTGAGACTCATTCTCACCCTCTCCCTCTACAGTGAAAGAAGCATTAACACAAGTAACACTTGCAATCACCAGCGAACATCACTTCTTGAAGGAAAAGCATACCACTCTCCTGTGCTGACAAATAAGAGTTGAGGCAAATCCTTAAGGCAATGACAACCATGCCATCATACCAGATGGGACTCCCACACCAAACGGTGTGAGGTCTAGTTGGGACTTCATACCGGGGTGATCTCGTGAATGTTGGCAGGTCCAACACTCTCAATAATAAATTAAATTTAATATTTTTTAAATATAATTTCTTTTTATTTAAAATATATTTCTAAATTAAATTATTGCACCCAGAGGTCTACAACCCAGTATGGAGGTAGATCTCACATAAACATGTAGATGTAAACGTAAACGTAAATGTAAATGTAAATGTAAATTTGATCTCAAATAAACATGTAAATGTAAATGTAAATGTAAACGTAAACTTTTAATATGTAATGTTTAACATTTAACAGTTTTAATCTAATGTCGACCCTATTTAGAAATCAATCTAATTATTATTATGTATAAGTACAATACAAATTTAAAATATAAAGATGTTTATGAACACTAAAAAAATAGGTATGGTAAATAAATAAAAATATAAATAAAAAAGCACCAATTGATCGAGTCTCACTAGCGTCATCTCGCCCAGTATCCTTTGTTGTCCCGGCTTCGGTGTAGATCAAATATCCACGACGACCTTTGCACGGTTCCAAATTCATCACTAGTGGTATAACCACCTAAAGTAGAGGCATCATTAGCAAATATAGGAGCAAAGCCAAGCGCAGTAGATCCATTGGTGAAGGAAAAGGTTAAGGTAGAGCCCCAACTTATGTTTATCAACACCAAATGGACTCCATTTTCATCACGAAAATGTATATACGTCAAGATCCGTTGCTAAAATCGAATCACGCCAACATCACACGAAGTAGGCAAGAACTCGGCAAGCATCCCACCTTTGCATACAAAACCTCTGGTCACTTCAACCGGCAACAGCTTAAGAACCCGGCAAGCATACTAAGATACCACCTCTCTACCTCTTGGTGCACCTTACAACACTATACGTCGTTCGTTGGCTTTCGTTGGCTGTTGTATCCGTCCGTCCGTTTATTGCATGGTAAATAAATAAAACCTCTTTTTATACTTACTCCAATATATACTAAATAAATAAAAATATAAATAAATTAGAGGTATGGTAAATAAATAAAACCTCTTTTTATATTTAGTCCATAAACCTCTTTATATTTACAAAGACTAAAAAAAGAGGTTTTATTTAGGTGAAGCCTGTGGGGCAAATACCATGGGCTAAATACCATGGGCCAAATACCATATTTATAAAAGAGGTATTGTAAATTAATAAAAATATCTACTAAGCCCCGAGAGCGATCAAATCTTTTTTCACTCAAATATCTTAAGATACAAGCTAGCATAGAGTGAAAAAAGATTTGATCCCTCTAGGGGCTTGGTAGATCCGGAGTAAAGATGGATCTATGTTGGTTCATATTTTATAGCTTAAATTTAATATTCTATAAATAAAATTGATGAAGAAAAAATGTCAAACCAAAAAAAACAAAAACATTTATCAATTAAAATATAATTTCTTAAATGGTATGGTCATAAATTTGAAAAGATTAACAAGTATTGAATGTAATTGTGAATGAATAGTCAAGCTCACTTTTATAGTTATATTTTTTTAAAATCTTTACTAAATTTTGGTAAAATTAACTAGAGAGGATGTTCAATGAAAAAAGTCATTTTATCTATTAATTAGCTCATGTTTATTGTATCTCACCATGCTTTACTTATTTGTATCTCACCATAGCTGGTTGAGTCATCAATGACATTGTGGGTCCACTATTGTTGAAATCATCAATTAAATTTGAATACTTTTTAGCCTTTTTCATGGTTCAAAGTTGTTTTAAAAGGATAATTTTAAAAAAAAGGACTTTTTAAATAATTTATTATTTAGAAATAATAATAAGATATTATAAATTTTAAATAAAATTAAATACTTCTTAGCCTTTTTCAAATTTCAAAGTTGTTTCAGAAGGATAATTTAAAGGCTTAGTCTAACTTATAGACTAAATAGCCCTTTTCACGACTATTTTTCTGGTTAATTTTAACTTGAGTTTAAATTGTTTAATCTGCATAATTCGAATGCTCCAGGGGTTTTCAAGGGTGTTGAATCAATCTTGTTGACACCTAATCATAGGGATTGGGTGAACAACTGTAATTAATGTAAATAAATAATAAAAAAGATGGAGAGTCACTGGGAGATGAACTAAACAGTCACTCCCTCTTGTATATAACAATGAAAAACCCGAATGAATAATATGATTTGATTTGAGGAGTTACCTCCTGGCCTAACATGGTATCAGAGCCAACCTCTATTTTTATTTTTCTGCATTGTAACTCCTGTCAATTTCCTGCCCTCTATCTCTTTTCTCTACTGAATCTCTGCATTTGGACAGACCATCTGCATTCAATGCTTAACTCTCATAGAAGTTGTTTGGAGCTGACCTACAAACAATAGTTGAAGTTGTTGAAGCCTTGGAGCTAAGAGATGGAACATGTGAGTTAAAAGACTATGAGCTGGGTCGAAACCTGGAGGTGTTGCAGTGTTTGGTAAGTGTTTTCAATAATCAGAATTAATTATCATATCCCACACAATGCTGCTCCCACGTTGTTGTTCCATATATATAAGGTTGGTATATATCTATATATATAATATTATATATATATAAATATATATATATATATATATACTTATATATAGTAATATATATATATATATAATATATATATATATATATATTATATAATATATATAGATAATAATATATATACATATATATATATTATACATTATACATATATAATACAAATATATATATAGATAATTATAACAACACGGCTTACATCTGCATCAAATTTGAGTTAATGGTATTTTATTGAATTTTAAAATCTGGTAAACGTTTTCGGTGAGGGATTATTTTATGTTGTTATCGAGCTCCTGGTGTCTTAGCCCTTTCTAAAGTGTATATCTGATGTAAATTGCATTATAGCATGGATTCTTGATTTTGAAAGAGATTTTCTAAGACATTGAACCGGGAATCATAATAGGAGCTTCACTACAACTCTGCTTACTTTGTATATCAGTGGGGTTTGGATGGAGAAAATTCTCTTCTACTGCCTTCATAGAGTAATATTCTAGAAGGTAGGCTCTCAAAATTTGCCTCAGTGGAATTCCGGCATAGGTGACTCAACTTCGAAAAAACCCTTTGATCACAGCTTTTTAACTCATTTGGCTAGAAATCTGTTTTGTGGGGCGGTAATCTAGTTGAAATCAACGCTCTATCGGCTCTGTTTGGCTCCCATATATACCTCTGATATTTACATATCAGAATAATATTATTTTTTTTACATTTTGTCTACACAGCAAGTGCAAATTTTTGCGAGTAGAGGAGAAGTATTTTTTCCCCACAGTACACAGATGCATTCAATCATATCTATTGTGGGAGTAGTTCTCACTGGCAAGGAGAACTATCCTAAGTGGTCCCAGAAGATAAAACACACCCTCATTTTCAATGGGTTGTGGAAAGGAGTGTGTGTTGGAGACAGAGACAAAGAGCCAGAACAACCTACCTCAAACAAGGAGTTCACCATTTGGGAAAATAAGAACAACAAGGCATATGCATTGATTGCAGCATCAGGAAATGAAGAGGTGAGTCACCAATTTCACCATTTTCAAATTCTTTCAAAGCCTTACAAAAACTGAAGGAACTCTATGACTCACATTCTATACTTGAAGTTGTTCAACTCATGATTAAACTCTTCACCCTTGAATTACAAAATAATGATCCTCTTTCTCTTGCATCAGAAGTAAAATCTATTATGCATGATATCAAAGTCACTGATGTTGAACTGGATATTCCTCTGATAGCTTTTCTCAAGGCACTTTATCCCACTTAATTAAATTATTTTGAGTCATTGCAAGCAAATGGAAACCTCAAAGATATTACCTTTGACTCCCTAGTGAAAAAGTTTGCTGAAAGAGAGAAAGCTTTTGGGGAGGAGACAGCTCCTGAATCTTCTGAAGAGGTTGTGTGCCTTGCTCATAGAGAAAAGAATCTTGCTCAAGATTCTTCCAGAGGAAGAGGTGGTCAAAGAGGAAGAGGAAGAAACTTCATAGGCAAGGGGGGCAAACACTCTCAAGGAGAAAAGTCAGATTTGCACTGCTTACGCTGCAAAAGAGATGGATCACATGATGCATCCACATGCAACTTGACTTGGGACAGAATTGAGGAGGAAAGAAAACAACCCAAAGGTAAAAATAATGATAGAGACAAAGATAAATCACCTGAATCCTCTCACTATGTTGTGGCACACTGTAATATTGGAGTAAATGAAGGCTTATTTAATGCTTCACTTGCTTCTTGGAAAAATGATTGGTTGCTTGATTCAGGAGCAACTTGCCACATGAATTTTAGAAGAGATTTTTTTGAAGAATTTACTGACAATGTTGATGGAGCAGTATACTTTGCAGACAAATCAAAACTCAAGCCATCAGGGCTTGGCACAATCAGGCTTAAATTGCCCGGTCTTCCAGACTTTCTTCTGTATCCTGTTCTATATCTCCCACAACTGAGGAGAAACTTGTTGTCCTTGGTCCACATCCACCATCAAGGACACTCCATTCATATGTTTGATGGCAAGATTGAGGTGAGAAAAGCATCAGATCACTCACTTGTCATGACGGGCATAGAAGAAGAAAGGCTTCTCAAGCTGCAAGGTACCTCTACTCGTGCACAAAATTTCTCATACAATTCTCATTATGAAGAAGGTACATTTCCATCAAGTTTATTATGATAGGCTAGATTTGGACACTTGAAGTATGACAACCTCCGCTTGTTGAAGAAAAATGGTGTTACTAGTTTGCCTACAATTCCTAGGAAACTTAAACAATGTGATGCTTGCATTCTAGGAAAGCATAACAAATAGTCTTTTCATGACTCACATTCAAGAGCAAATAGAAAACTTGAACTCATTCATTTAGATTTATGTGGTCCAATGCATGTTCCTTTTGTAAATGGAAATAAATATATGATGACATTTATTGATGACTACACCAGAATGTGTTGGGTTCATTTATTGAAGAACAAATC
>APFE031495978.1:0-24256 GCA_000404065.3 Pinus taeda
AATCAATGATTGCGCAAATCTCATGCACAACTATAGTCACAACTGATAGTAGTCTCACCCTTTCACTCACCTGTAACACTTGTTTCCACTGAACTGTCCATGCACTGAGTTAACTGATGTATTCTTTAGTTGATTTATGAGTTAATAATTAGTGAATTAATTAATAATTAATTCACACCACTCATCACTAGTGTATTTGTCAGTTAGACTAAATAAAACTAGTTCAACTAAGTCAAACTGAACACAACTCCATCAACTCCTCAATCAACTCCACTAAACTCAATCACTTGAGTTCTAACTGAAGTCCATCATGCAATAGCTCAACTAACCCATGGGAAAAGCGTATTTCCTTCTGGCAGTTGCATGTGCCACATCTGTAGCTTGAACTGAAGTGCTGCAAGAGGATAAGATAATGTTTATAGTCCAAATATTATTAAGAGCTAATAATATTCCACTGTTCTATTTTTTGACTGACAGTCTAAAAATAGACTCCGCCCATATGTCTAAAAATAGAGGTCCATCTATTTTTACCAACATGATAAATCATCCATAAATAGAATCCTACAACTCATAGACCATGATCCATATGTCTAAAAATAGACATAGTCTAAAAATAGACTTTGCGCCAAAAATAGCATGCGGGCCCACTTAGTGAATGCGACTTATTTTCACTAAGCTCCATCATCTTGTTGCATTTTCAACACTCCCTCTCAACAAGATATGGATTATCTGCAACCCTTATCCTGCCTCTGTGGTATTCGAATTTTCTCCTGGTGAGTGCCTTCGTCAAGATATCAGCATCCTGAACCTCCGTGGGAATGTATGAAATTAACATGATTCTTCACTGCAAACAATCTCTAATATGATGGTACCTGATGTCAATGTGCTTGGATCTATCATGAAATACTGGATTAGCCGAGAGTTTAATGCAACTCTGGTTATCAAAATAAATCACAGTAGGCTCCAAGTGTGACCCGAACAACCTGACCAGGATCTTCCTCATCCGTATAGCCTCGCATGCAGCCAAACTTGCTGCCATATACTCAGCCTCTGCTGAACTGAGTGCCACGGATCTCTGTTTCCTGCTGTACCAAGAAACTGTTGTCGACACGATACTGAAGATCCCTCTAGATGTGCTCTTTTTGTCCATTGGGCTCCCTACCCAATCTACATCCGTGAAGCCACATAGCTTCACCTCATCCTCTTGTCTGTACCACAATCCATATCCTGATGTGCCTCTGAGATAACGCAATACATGCTTGCCTGCCTTCCAAAAGAGCTTGGTTGGCTTAACCATAGCTTGTGAAAGCTGGTTAACAGCATAGCATATATCAGGTCGTGTATTCACCAGATTAATAAGCGGCCCCACCAATTGTCGATAAACGGTGGCATCCACTAGCTCCGCTGAAGTAGCATCCTCCTTCCTCCAACCTCCAGGAAGAGGAGTATTAACAGGCTTGCAGCCATGCATGTTGAACTTCTCTAGTATCTCCCGGGCATACTTACCCTAAGAAACAAATAGTACATCACTCCGCTGCCAAATTTTGTAGATCCATCTCGAACCCACCACTGGCTTCCCCTCCGGTCTTGGGACAATCTCCCATGCACTGTTTCTAACAATCGAATCATACTCTTCCACCGTGGCATCTACCCATGCCGGATCCTCCACAGCTTCCTCGAAAGAGGATGGCTCAGTCACGACACATTTGCTCACAAGAGCCATGTATCCAGTGTATCGATCAGGTGACTGTCTCTGTCTGTGCTGTGCTGTAGGTGGTCCTACAACCTTCTCTGCATCTTGAGCCAGTCGCTCAGCTTCTGTAGTGCGCTTTTTCCATTTGATGGTTGGCACTGCATGAGTGGTCTCTTCCACTCCATGAACTTCATCTTGGGGCTGATCCACGTCCCGAAGCTCATCCTTAGGAACTAATAGCTCCTCATCTGCATGCAAGTGTCGCTCCCTCTCAAGCGAACACTTCATGGCTTTCTCCTCCTGATATTTGATATCCCGTCACACAACAGTCTTGCAACTGTCTGGCAAATACACACGATAGTTGTGGGGTGTATCAGTGTACCCCACAAATATCCCAACCTCTGCGATCGACTCCAGCTTCTTCCTGGCATCCTTCGTCACATGCATGTAAATAGGAGAACCAAAAATCCTCAAATGGGAAATATCAGGCCTCTTACCAGAATAAGCCTCCTCGGGTGTACTCATGCCAAGTATCTTGTGAGGACAACAGTTCTGCACATATAATGCAGTATTGCATGCCTCTGCGCACAAGTGAAGGGGTAGGCCCTGATCATGTAACATCGCCCATGCAGCACCCACAATCGTTTTGTTCTTCCACTCAACAACCCCGTTCTGCTATGGGTTATGGGGAGCTATGAGCTCTCTTTGAATCCCTTCTGCGCTGCAGAAGTCCTTGAACTCGCCAGATATGAATTCACCACCATTGTCGCTCCTAAGAGCCTTCACCTTCTTCCCCAATTCCTTCTTGACCAGTGCTTTGAACTCACAAAACTTTGAGTATGTCTCGCTCTTCTTCTGCATGAAGAAGATCCAGCACTTTCGAGAGAAATCATCAACAAAGATCACATAGTACTTGTGCTTTGCTGTCGAAGCTACTAAGAAAGGTCCACACACGTCTCTGTGAATTCTCTCAAGGATCATCGTGGCATGACTATCCTTCTCGTGAAAGGTGGCTTTCACAAATTTTCCTAAAGTACACCCCTTGCACTGACCTGACTGCGCAAGAGTGCCTTTAGGAAGCCCAGTAGAAATATGCTGCAGTATCTTCAAGGCTCTATGGTGAAGATGGCCCAATCTCCGGTGCCACAGCTCGCCATCATCCCGACTCACCACTCCTTCTACCTTTCATGCCATTGTTGTGCAACCATCCACATGCAATTGATAAAGGTTCTTGACTCGAACCCCTATCTTTCGGGTTTCTCCAGTTGTCTTACTACGCAGGAAATCCTTTCCCTCGCTGAAGACAACATCATATCCCTTGTCTTCTAACATCGCCACAGAGATAAGATTCTTCTTCAATCCTGGAACATGCATCACTTCCTTCAATACGAAGGGTTTACCAGACTCTCTCTCAAAGGAAATGGTACCAATACCGGTCGCATTGTATCTACCATCATTTCCCATCTCGATGTGCACTCCAAGATATTTCTCATCCAGATCAGAAAACAAATCTCGATCTCCTGTCATGTGAAAAGACACACCATTGTCCGAGAACCATACCAATCCCATCACACTTGATACCAAGCATGTGATCAGTGAAAAATCCAGCTCAAACTGCGAGGCTAAGGCCTCTCCCGCTGCAGATCCAACAACTTGCTTATTTTTCTTCTTCTGCGGACAATTTGTGGCATAATGTTTGTGCTGGTGACAGTGAAAGCACTTCACCTTGGACATGTCCTGCTTCTTGCCTTTCGCATCGGAAAGAGAAGCTTTCTTGTTCTTCCCCTTCTTTGCTTTGGCAACCAAAGCGCAATTTTCTTCATCAGATGCCTTTGATGAAGATCCGTCCCTTGTATTCCGCCTGATCTCCTCTTGCACAAGATCAGACCAAAGTCTCTCCCATCCTGGCAATTTCTCCTAACCATTAACAGAGTCCTGATAGGAATGCCAACTCTTCGGAAGACCAAGGAGAGCCAAGCTCACCAAGTCCTCATCATCGACAGTCACCCCCACACTTCCCAGCTCATCCCGGCATTGGGTGAACTTCGTGAGATACTTGGGCATACTGTCTCCTTTCTCACACTTAATGTTTCTGAGTTTATACTTGAGCGCCAACTTCCTCTGGTTGCTCTTGCTTTGGAATAAATCTGTCAATGCTTTCCACATCAAGTATGGAGAAGCCTTTCCATGTAGGCTGGATACAATGTGATCCTTCACACCCTCCAACAGAATCCTTCAACACTTTGATGTCTTCTTTTGCTAAGCCTCAACTTGAGCAGCATCAGTAGGCTTTGGGACTTCAACATCTATGAACTCCTTCAACCCATTGTCATCTAACACCGCCTCCATCCTGTATTTCCATGCAATATAATTCGAGTTGCCTTCAAGGGCATAATCCAATCGTAATCCGTTGACAGACATTTCAACTTCGACACCAAGAAAACACTGCTGCAAATTCGAATTCCACCAGCTCAAAACTCAACCGCTTCTGATCTAAAATTCGTGAGAACAAAGTATTTCTCATACGAGATGACTGTATGGGCATTTACCGGATATTCACCTTCCAAAATAAGGATGAATCCAGAGGCTACCTGACGATTACAGACTCTGCCTGAAGAAATAAAATCTATTACTTTCTAAATAATAGATCTAATGATCAACTTCGCTCTGATAACCATGTAGAAATTTGATAATATAACACTTATTCATAGAATATCCTGATTTATACACTATTTGCGGAATGCATGCATAATACATAACCTCCTCTACCATTGATCATCAATTTGCGGAATTAAAACAACAATCGCATGCGCACATTGAAACATCAATCACACTTATCAACACAGTATGTAATGGGGAAAGAATACAGCTAAAAACCCCGAACTATCTGTATATTATGATGATAGAGAACATGTAACAATACATAGTACAATACTCCTCACAAGTACTCATTACTATCTCCACATGCTACACACAAACTAGCTCAGATCTGAACAAGCCACGGGTTCAAATCTCCTCCATTGTTTGCCTACCTCTACTGCAAAATCCAAGTTGAGAATAGATCCAATCCAAGTTCGAATTCCCTTGGCTTGTACTGCGCAATCCTCATTGGAAATCTCAATCAATGATTGTGCAAATCTCATGCACAACTATAGTCACAACTGATAGTAGTCTCACCCTTTCACCCACCTCTAACACTTGTCTCCACTGAACTGTCCATGCACTGAGTTAACTGATGTATTCTTTAGTTGATTTATGAGTTAATATTTAGTGAATTAATTAATAATTAATTCACACCACTCATCTCTAGTATATTTGCCAGTTAGACTAAATACAACCAGTTTAACAAAGCTAAACTGAACACAACTCCATCAACTGCACCTCCAGTCCACTAAACTCAATTCACTTGAGTTCTAACTGAAGTCCTGCATGAAAATATTAGTCATCCCATAGGTAACCACGTATTTCCTTCTGGGATCTGCATGTACCACATCCGTAGCTCATCCTGAAGTGCTCCAAGAGAATAAGATTAATTTTATAGTCCAAATATTATTATGAGCTAATAATATTTGACTGTTCTATATTTAGACTGAGCAGTCCTAAAATAGACTCCGCCCATATGTCTAAAAATAGAGGTCCATCTATTTTTACCAACATGACCAATCATCCATAAATAGCATCCTGCAACTCATAGACCATGATCCATATGTCTAAAAATAGACATAGTCTAAAAATAGACTTTGCGCCAAAAATAGCCTGCGGACTTAGTGAAGGCGACTTCTTTTCACTAAGCTCCATCATCTTGTTGCATTTTCAACAGCGCACTCAGCTACAAAGCCCTCTCCTACTCTGCGACCCAAAGACTTGACTCTACACTTAGATAAGACTCAATTCTCCATCTATTGCTTCCACTTCTCTTACTGATTTACAACTTAGAGCCTCGCTTTATTTATACAATCCCATGGTCCGCGAACCATGGTTAGATCTCTAAAGCCGACATTATATTTACAAAAATGAGGGCGAACAACCCTATGACTCATTTACAATCTTCGCACTCCGTGCCCACAAAACGTGGAGTCTTTACATCGGATTTGGTCAAAATCTAGGCTTTGAGCCCCAAAACTTGCCTTGGGGGATCCCGCGCCCAACACTAGCAACAAAATTTTAGGGAGGAGGTTCTTGATGATTTGAGAGCCTGAACATTAAGTTTAGGGTTTAGGATATCTATTCTCCAAGTTTGGTGGGCATCCACTCAAGTTTCATCCATAAAATCTTTTACCTTAGGTGTTGCTCCAAGAGGGAAACCCTAGTTCCTTTCCCCTCAACTTAAGGACTTCCATGAAGGTTATATGAGATTAGTACTTGTTGAAGTATATCATAATAATAATTTTTCCCCAAGCCTTGACCTTGTGAATACCTATCACCATAAAAAATATCAACCCTATGTCTTAAGCCTCCTTTTCTAGAGCTTTTATTTGAGAGCGTTTAGCTTCTATGAAGCCTTAAACCATTATTAGTCTCTCGCTTGAATGCGTTATAACTTGATCACCTTATGCCTTATACCTAACATATCTATTTTAAGTGATATCCTTCCTACTGGGATCCCTCCCATCGGTGAAAGTCCATAAAGAGCAGGGGCTTTTGGTTGAGGTGACACTGGGCCTCTACCCATTATTAACACTTAGTCTATCTTTTGTTTTTTAGGGTTTAGCCCTCCAAGGCGTGCCAATTTTTGTGGTAACAGGTACAATTTTCCCCTTCTGACTCAAAATATTTTGTATTTTGTATTTTTGCATGAGTTGTTAAATTTGCATTTTTTTATGATGTCATTTTGATGCAATGTTGACATGGACTAGCCACATCAACATCCAAATGTTAGTGATGTGGACTCTGAGCATTAGTTTGCAGTCATGCTAACACTTGTAACCTCGCTTGTCATTGAATCCACATCAAACTATATGTGCATCCAGGCAGAACCGTTGAGTTGTTTGAGAGCGCGCCCCCCCCCCCCTTCCTTTTTAAAAACCAGGAGTGGGGTCCCTCAACAAATATGGATCGTCACTCTGTGGAGGCATTTTGGGCACAAATCTAAACAAGGGACTCCCCCTCCCTTTAAATTGTAGTGGATCTTGGGGCCCCTCAAACTGTTGGATATTTTTGCGGACACCTATCATTTAATCTCTCCTTCAACATGTGCACCACTTAACATGAAATATTTCCTCCACTTGAACCACCTTTTTATAGTTTAATGGCATGCAATCTCAAACAACCTATCATCTAAATTAACCAAGATACATGCAAATCTATCTTCCCACCTTTTTCTTTGTTTTCCAGTTTTTTTCATATATAGACACACACACACACACACACACGTTATTTATGTACAATGAAAGGAAAATCATGTTGATGCTACAACATCGAATCTAATTGGAGATAACGTTTCAGTAAGGAAGGCTAATGACTGTATATCAGTTCCTTCACCCTAGGCTATGGAGTCATATTGAAGTTAAAATCATACATATGGTAATTAAAACACACATATACATATAATGGAGTGATAACATATGTTGCTTCAGTAATAGATGGAATGTTTGAGATATTGTCATTCATAGGCAGTTGTAGTAGTTCACCTTCCAGGTTCTCCAACAAGAAAGTGTTATTCTCCTTGAAAATTATAATCTTGAAAGGCCCAAACCATAGAGGATAAAATTTTCCATGCTTTCCTTTCTCCTCCCTTATGTTGTCCCATATGAGTATCAAGTCTCCTCATTGGAATTCCCTATCCTTTGCTCTTACATCAAATATTAGCTTCATCTTTTCCTGATATTTTTGTAATTTTTTATTTACTTTCTCCCAATATTCCAGTAATTCCACCAGATGATTTATCCTTTTAGTCAAAGCATTAGGTTCCTCTTCTACATCCTACAACATTTTTGCTACATGCAGAGCTAATTGGCTGGGATACACTATCGTTGTACCATAAAACAACTCAAAAGGAGACTTCCCTGTTAATCTCTTAGTGGTCACTCTATTTGCCCATAATGCATATTTGAGTTGGGTGTACCAATTATTTTTATTTTTATTTTTTCTCGCTAAAAAACTAATCTATTAATTACAGTAACGGGCAGTACATTACAGTCATATAGTATCTTCGCCTGAGGCTAGGCCTCGGCGTTCTGAACTAAGAGAGATCCCTATAGGGGCGCCATACTTGCATACAACATCCTACTTCTGACCAGATATCAACCCACGTAGGGGTACTGAAACTCTAAAAAAGGCGCATCCCAAGCAAAATGATGAACCCACGCAGGGGCAACAGACTACCGACCGAATTATCCCGCGCAGGGGCATCACAAAACAGGACCAGTCAAAAGGATTAACCCTCGCAGGGGCAGCCGATTACTAACAGAGTTATCCCACGCAGGGGCAACATTAAACAAGACCAGAAAAGCATTGGAATTATATGAACCGAAAGCCAAAACAAGACCTGAGGGGAGCTGGAGAGGGTGAAGCTGAGCGGAGGGCTAGCTACTTCTCCGGTTCCTCTTCGACCACCGGGCACCATCCAAATCCTTCATCTTCCTCTGCAGCAGGATGGGGACCCGAGTTGACATCGCCCGCTTTGGAAGTTGACGCCTCCGGCAGCTTTGGAGCTTGTTCTGCCACCAGTCCTGGCACCTCTTCGACAAATGTTGAGCCCTCGTCCTGGTGCTGTTGTTTGCCACGGAGCTCCTCACTATAAGATGGTGTTTCCTCCAGGAAAAGAACCGACACATGAGCATTGATGCGGGGCCTGTCCAACGAGCTGCTGAAGGTGAAAATGGCCGAGCCAAAGGCCGGCGAAGGAGCTGAAGGGTCTGGGCTGCGAGAGTCCACGAATTGGCTGGCTTGGATTGGCGTGGTGTTAGGGAAGCCATGGCAACAGCATCGACAGCGATAGGGGTAAGGTACCTGAGCAGGAGGCCGAGAGGACTCTCCCCTAGCCGAGCCTCGACGGCAAGGCGGACGCTGCCGTGGCCTGACCATGCTTGCAACAGAGCCGAGGAAAAGGAACCGAGAGGGAGGCGGAAATGAGGCAGAGGTGGAATTGAGGAAGGACTCCAATTCACAGTCCCCTCGCCTCTCAGAACTACAGCCAACGAGCAGAGGGAAGGAGGGTGTGGTCTCCCTGAGAGCGGATGAGCAAGCGGGAGCTGGAGCATGAACCAGCATGAACTGAGCGACAAAGGCCGATGGTTGTGCATGAACCAGCATGAATTGAACCTCAACATCAACTGTTTTAAACACTGAAACTTTACCTCGAACCTCGATCGCCATAACTGCTCGTTGCAGTCCAGCCTACGGCAAGAATGGCGCAATGAATGTGCTTCGAGGTTGAACCCCGCCATATATTCCTTGGCGGCGATCCGGCATTGAATGCCTTCATAACTCTTGAGGCTGCCCATGTCCTGCAAGTGGCTCCTCAATAACTACCGACGTGTCACCCGCATTCGGGATACCAATTATTTTTATTATCAATAAGGATCTTCTTAATTATTATTACCAAAAAATTTGTTGGAAGACTTATCCAATCCATTGCCTTGAGAATGATAGGCAGTAGAATGACCGAGGATGGTATTGTACTTTTGGTAGAATTTATCATGTTCATGGGTTTGATAGCCTAGGCATTATCTATAATCAACTTCCTTAGACATCCAAATCTTGCAAGAATGTTTTCTTTTGAAAAAATTAATGACCACAATATCACTTGTTGATCTTGTTGGGACTTCATCTACCCATTTAGAAAAATAATCAGTGGTAGTTAAGATCCACTTGTGTTTCCCATTTGAAGCTGGATGAATTTCCCCAACAAAATCTAACCCCCACTGAATAAACAAATCTTGAACTAAAATAGTAATAAAAGGTAATGAAGGTAGTTTATGCTTACCAATAAAGACTTGACATGTAGTACATGCTCTTACTTTAACATTTACTTCAAATAAAAAACTGGGCTAGTAGAATCATGCTCTCAAGATTTTGTATGTTGTTACCCTCCAAGAATGATGTCCACCACACAATCCAACATTAAATTCCTCTATAATGTTTTTAGTGTCTTCCTTAGTTAAACATAACAACAAGATTCTACCAAGGTCTTTCCATTACAAATTGACATTTGAGATACATAATTTTATTGCTTGCAACTTCAAATATTTGTATCTATATTTGTCGAAGTCAAGAGGGCATTCAAGATACAACAAATACAAAACAATATTTTCACACCACTTTGAACATAGACACTTTTCTTTAATTTTCAAAGGGTTTTTTACGTTGTCCCTTTTTTTCTTCTTTTTCTTTTTCTAAAGTCTTGAGCTATTTTTCTTCATTCCCTTCAATTGTTTCTGGATTTTCTGATTGCAAGTTTACTCCCATCACCTTACAATTTGATTTTGTAAGGATCTTGGACAAACCCCAGACTTTTACTAAATTTGTTGGTTTTATCTCCAAATCATATTCTTGAATTTGCTATCCAAAGTCCTCTTCTTCCATCACTGTTAGTTTTTGTAAGAATCTCCTTAACTACATTGGTGGGTACATATGCAACAAATTGTGAGTGTAGCACATATGTTTTGAAAACTTTCAACACTTTGACAAGGGCATAGGCTTGCTTTTCCAAAATATCATACTTAATTTCTGCATCTCTTAATACCTTGCTAAAGAAAGCCACTGGCTTCTCTCTTCCTTCGTCTTTCCTTTGCAGAAGAACAATTAATATTGTAGCCTCAGATGCAAAGGAAAATATTAGAAAAGGCTTATTGTAGTCACGACATACTAGTATTAGTGATTCTCTCGTTTCTTTCATGATCTATGAAAAATAATATCTTGCCTCCAAATTACCTATTACATCTCGAACTTCTTTAAGCATGTATGTAATTTCTTTCACAATTCTTGCATAATTAGGGACAAATCTTCTCAAAAAGTTTATTTTCCCTGAAAATGACTGAATCTCCTTCTTGTTTCTTGGAAAGATTATATTGTTTACAACCTGAACTCTATTGGGATCAATCTTCATCATCCATATTTAAACAGGAACGCAACAAATTATAGGTATAATCATAAATACAAAGATGCAGTAGAAATAACACTTCATTTCATTAATATCAAACACTGAAATATGCTTACAGATAGAATGGAAATAAGACTAGCTTGGGCAACGGTAGCTTATCTCTGAGAAGAGATGTGGTGGCTACATGCCTCTAAACTGTGTTACAATGAGGCTGGAAGGCCTACTTATTGTTGAGAAACAATGGGAAACCCTAAACATCCAAAAACCTAACCCTAGGAGATGAAGCACCAAACTATGGGCCCCGTTTGGGTAAATTGGTATATCAACTTCCCGGGGTCGTAACTTTGGCATATGACCTCTGTTTGATGCGCACAATACCTTGTTAGCAAGATCTATCCAAGGAATACAACTTTTGAGTGAGAAAAATTAGTGTATAACCCATGTTGTTCCCAATTTTCCCCAAAAAATGTCGTTTAGGGCCTCAAAACGGCTTCGGAAGTTCAGGACCCGAAAAACTGCCAAAAATAGTAAATTGTGCTACAAATAAGGAAACTAAAAAACTAAAAGAAATAATGGTGGCGGTCCAACTGGAATAGGCGGGTGAACACTGATATCCACCTAGATTATACCTCCCCCCTTAGGAATAAATGGTCCCAAATGCATTGAGTTCCTCCATGAGATGAGGAAACTTCTTTTGAACTTGGTCCCTCGTGAGCCACTTGCCATGGTGAAGGAGTTGGCTTGCTTTCAAAACTCGATATAGTTCGATCCTTTGTTGTCAGGTGTTCTTGATCTGCGTGTCCATGATTCGATTAGTTGTGGCTTGTTCCATGCACGCTGGATTTAACTCCGTAGGTGTGAGTTGTTTTGCAATGTCTGACGTGTCTAGCAATTGTGGGAAGTATGGTCGAAGGCGGTCCACATTGAATACTAGGTGCAAGCCAAGGAATGGGGGAATGTTGAGCTCAAATGCATTGTCTCCCACAACCTTGGTATTGGTTTAAGGACCATATCGGAGTGGTCTGAGTTTCCGATAAGCTCCAGTAAGGCATTCCTTTTGCAAATGCTACTAGACTTTGTCACTCACATGAAACTTGTGTGGCACCCGATGTTGATCATGTCGCTTCTTGTACTTGGAATTTGATTTCTCCAGAATGTCATGGACCTGCTGGTGGATATGCTGGATGTGCTCAATGAAGTTATTTGCCTTATCGGTTTTAGACTGGACATGAGCTGAATCTGCCTGAGTAGCTGCAAATGGCATGGCCACATCAATGGGACATAATGGCTGGTATCCCAAGCCGACCTGAAAAGGGTTGTGGCCAGTCGAGTTGTGGAGAGCCCGGTTATAGATGTGTTGGACATAGAGGAGGCACTCATCCCATGTGCGTGGATGCTTTGAGTTGTACATGCACAGAATGTGTACGATCATCCTGTTGATGACCTCTGTCTAGACATAAGTTTTGGGATTGAAAACTGTGGACTTAGTGAGCTTGGTGTCCAGCATTGACCAGAGATTAGACCAAAATGTATTGAGGAACCTGCTATCCTGATCTAAGATGATAGACTGTGGGATCGCAAAGTGTACCCACACTCGTTCAAAGAAGAGTTTAGCAGTGGCTTCTATTGTGATATTTTTCTTGCAAGCCTCCATAATGGCCATCTTTGAGAGTCTGTCAACGAGTACAAAAACACAGACATTGCCATGCCTAGTAAAAGGAAGGCCCGACATGTAATCCATGGAGATGGATTCCCAAGGTTGACTAGGGGTAGACAACAGAGTATAGAGGCCTTGCTTCTTGATGGGTAGTTTGGCAATGGTGTAGGCAGTGCAGGATCTGATGTACTTCCTGACATCCTGTCAAAGATTCGGCCAATAGAAATATTTCTGCAGTACTGCCACCATTTTCTTGAACCTAAAATTCCTAGTGGGTCAATTGTAGTGTGCTTCCCAAATAATCTTGGCACGCTCGCTTGAAGGAACAGAAAGGTGTCCTAGGTGGCATAATAGGGCATCTTGGAGGTGAAAATATGGAACTTACTGACCCTCCAAGAGCGCCTAGTATGTGTGGCTGAATTTTGGGTCGCTTTTGTAGAGAAGTGGCCAATCAAAAGTCTCGTGCCCAAAAGAGTTGAGCACAGTGGTTAACGCCATGATCGGTGGTCAGCTCAGGCAGTCTGCAACATTATTGGTGTTATCCTTCTTGTACTTGATATTCAAATGGAACAGTTGCAGATATGTGGACCACTTCTGATGGTGATCATTCTGCAACTTCCCTTGCATCTATATGAACTACAGGGGCTGGTGGTCTGTGTGGATGATCGTTTCCTTCCCCAAAATATAATGCTTCCATTGTCAGCAGGCCTACACAATGGAATAAATATCTTTGTCATAAGTGGGATACTTTTGGACTATGTTTGGAAGTGTCTCACCGTGATATGCCACTGGATGCCCTCGTTGAGTAAGGATTGCCCCAATAGCATAGTCAGAGGCATCTGTCTCAATCTCAAATGGTTGTTGCAAGTCTGGTAAGATGAGCACTTGTGCAGAGCAGAGGCGATGTTTCAACTCAGTGAATGCCTTCTGTTGAGATTCAGACCAAAAAAATTTTGCCTTCTCTCCTCCCTTGGTGACTTGACTCAAGGGCCAAGTGACATGAGAGAATCCCAACACGAACCTACAGTAGAAATTGGCAAGACCGAGAAGGTTGCGGAGCTCTGTCAGAGAGGTTGGAGCTGGCTAATCCTGAATGACTTGGATCTTGATTGGATCCACATGCACCCTCATTCATCAATAATGTATCCTAGATACTGAACCTGGGTCATGCCAAAAGTGCATTTCTCTAAATTGGCACATATCTTGTGTTTTTGCAGTGTTTGGAGAACCTGTCGGATGTGGTGGAGGTGCTTTTCCTAACTCTGGCTGAAGATCAGGATGTCATCCAAGTATACTACTACGAATGAGTTGGTGAATGGCTGTAAGATGTCATCCCTCAGCCTCGTGAAGGTTGCAGGAGCATTCGTCAACCCGAAAGGCATAACCAACCATTCAAAAAGGCCCTCCTTGGCTTTGAAGGTATTCTTCCACACATCGGACGGTTCGATTAGTACCTGGTGATATCCTGATTTCAAGTCGATCTTGCTTAAATATTTTTCCCCCTTCAGTTGGTCCAGTCATTAATCCGTGGGATTGGGTACCTATTCCGGATAGTGATCTTGTTCAGTGCCCGATAGTCAATACAGAGTCTCCAAGTCTCATCCTTCTTCTGTACCAACACGATCAAGCTCCCACAGGGTGATGAACTAAGCCGAATGCGACCTTTCTACACCAGATCCTGAATCTTCCGCTTGATTTCGTTGTTCTCTAGAATGGAGCGCTGATAGATCAGTCCATTGGGCAGCGACACACCTGGGGTCATATCGATGAAGTGCTTGACCTGACAGTGTAGAGGCACCCCTGCGGGGGAGGTGAAGATGTCCTCGTACTCCTCCACGACCTTGTCCATCTATTGTTGTCGTGCGAAGGGGCCCTGTCTAGAGGTCGTGGCCACCGTCTTCTTCTTTCCCCAAGGGCGTATCATCAGGAAAACAAATTTCCCGGTTTTGGAAATGAGCTTACTACATTGTTTAGTAGTAACCAAAGAGATGGCAGTAGGCGATGCTACCTCCAATATCTTGTACAACTTATTTCCAAAAGTAACAATAACAGCACGAGGCCTTGACTCATACACAGCATGTCGCTTCCATAAGTATGGTTGGCCTAATAATACATCACAAACATCTAGGGGAACACCGTCACATAATACCTCATTTGTGAAGGGCTTGATGATGTATGGAAGGCGGCACTTCTGGTTCACGCGAAGATCTCGTCCTTGGTGAAGCCACTCGATGGTGTACCATTGTGGATGTGTTGTGGTCGGTAAGCCCAGTCGCTTCACGACCTCTGCCGAAATGAGGTTCTTTTGGCTCTCGCTGTTGATAATGAACTATAGCAGGGAACTCTTTACCCACATGTGGGAGTGGAAGAGGCGCTCCTCCTCCTCTGGATCTTTAGGTTCCTTCTTCTGGATTTTCGTGGTGGAAACGGTGGCGTTGGGCTCTGCATCAATAATCTGCTTCCCTTTGTCATTCCCCTTGACATGTTCTGACTCAGAGTCGGAACATGCATCTGATTCCGAAGCCTTTAGCTCGACCACCAGTGACTGCTTGGCCCAACACTCACTTGTGTTGTGAGTGGAGCTCTTATGGAACTCACACCACTTTCTTGTGTCCTTCTTTGGCTTTGCGATGTTTTTCTTTGCTTGTGCCTTTGGCGGGTTGTCTTGGGCACCTCGCCTTGGCTTTGTCCTTTGTTCTGTTGTTTGGGGGAACCTTTCCCTTGCTTCAAATTCACAAATCCAAAGTCTTGCTTCTTCTATTTAAGCTTTTTCTTTATCTTGACGGCATATCGGTACGTCGTGCCGAGTGAGGAGATGTCTAAGAACTCCATCTCATCCTAGATGTACTTATGTAGGTAGTCGCGGTACTTGAGAACCAAATGCTTCTCAGAATCGTTCATACCCAACTTTTTGTGAAGGGTATGAGAAACATTGGTAAACTCTGACATATCTTAGTCCCTTCCCTGTCACAGTGTTGTCCACTTGGTGTATCTATCCTCATAGCTCCCGACAAGGTAGTACTGCTCCTTGATGGCATCCCGAAACAATTTCTAAGTGGGTGCAACTGAAAACAGTGAGTTCGTACTTTCATCCTTCTGCTCACAGTAGGTTTCCCGCTAGTCCTTCACGTGGCGAGCTGCTTTGAGAAGTGAAAAAGTGATCTTTTCCCAGCTAGAAAAATCATGAATAGAAAAATATCCTTCTAGCATACTTAACCATTTATCTACAATGTCTTCATCTATTTGACCCTCAAATATGGGAATGTCAAAGTTAACTTGTACCTTAAAGGGTGTGGCACTCCTAGAGTAGCTGCCGGAAGTAGATGTGTCACCCTTGGGTAGCCGCTGAAGAATCTGGGAAAAGTTGTCCATCATCGCATTCCTTTGTTGCTCGAGGGATTTTTCGAGTAAGATTTTGATAAGGTCTCCTGCCCCCTCATCTTTCTTTTCATCCACCATGGGAGGCTGTCAGGATTTGCGAGGCTGTTCTTGCAAAGGTTCGACCAGTTCAAGCCCTAACTCCTTATATCCTGACCTCGCTGGGGACATGCAAAGAAAAACAGAGAAAGAGCAAACCGCTCTGATACCACTGATCCGGATTTCAACAGGAACACAAAAAATTACAGACATAACCATGAATACAAAGATGCAGTAGAAATAACACTTCATTTCATTAATATCAAACAATAAAATATGCTTACAGACAGAATGGAAATAAGACTAGCTTGGCCGATGATAGCTTATCTCTAAGAAGAGATGTGGCGGCTACATGCCTCTGAACTGTGTTACAATGAGGCTCGAAGGCCTATTTATTATTGAGAAACATGGAAAACCCTAAAAATCCAAAAACCTAACCCTAGGAGATGAAGCGCCAAACTATGGGCCTTGTATGGTTTAATTGGTACATCAACCTCCCGGGGTTGTAACTTTGGCATACGATCTTCGTTTAATACGCATAATACCTTCTTAGAAAGATTTCTCTGAGGAATAAAACTTTTGAGTGAGCAACATTAGTTTATGACCCATGTTGCTACCAGTTTTCCCAAAAAACGTCATTTAGGGCCTCAAAACAGCTTCGGAAGTTCAGGACCCGAAAAACTGCCAAAAATAGTAAATTGTGCTACAAATAAGGAAACTGAAAATCGAAAGAAACAATGGTGGGGGTCTAAGTGTAATAGGCGGGTGGCCACCAATATTCTAAGTGTAATAGGCGGGTAGCCACCAATATCCACCTGGATCACTTCACCCATCCTTTAAAACAATATGGCCTAATGATTTTCCTTCTGTCAAAGCAAACTGGGACTTATTTGGATTGAGAGACAAACCATACTTCTTGCATTTATAAAATTTTTGTTTTATATGCTTTAGATTCTCCTCATATGATTTGGAAAAAATTGTAATATCATCCTTTTCTCCCACGAATGTTATGTCCATAGCCCTCTGAAATGTTGCTCCTACGTTCATTAGCCTGAAGGGCATCTTAGCATACATTAAAGTCCCCTATGGTGTTATGTAAGCTATCTTTTCCTGATCATTTGGGTGGAATTCTATCTGATTACAATCGAAGAACCCATCAGCCATGGATCATTTGGATGAATCTACAACCTTCTATAATATGTGGTCCATCTTGGGGAGTGGGTAATTATCCTTCAATGAAACTTTAGAATTTCTCCATTATTCTTCCTGACAGGTACCAAGCTCGCTCCCCACTCTGAGTATCTTAGAGGAATTGTTATTTTTGCATCAAACAATTTATTTGCCTCCTTTTCGATCATATGAAACAACAAAGGATTAAAATATCTCAACTTTTATTTGAAAGGTTTGATGCAATGCTTTAATGGGATCTTATGTTGAATGATGGAAATATCATAAGTCTTCAAATATTTGTATCTCCATGCAAAAACATCAGAATATTGTTTAAAAAGCTCTACGTAGATTTTTCTAAAAACTTTTGGTATCCCCTTTGCGATTTTAACCAATTTTGGTTCTTGATCTATACCCAAATTGCATTCTTCTATGTATTCCTATTTGAGATGTACACTGATTTTGACCGGTGCATCATTGCCATCAAAAATCCTTTCCAAAGGAACTAGGCCTTTATGGGTAACATTTGTTCCAATTGCAACATCTTATGGTTTGCAATTGAATCCTTCCACTTTGGCTTAGTTTAAACTATTTTGAATCCATATTCATCCTCTTCAGAGTTTGGTCAATTTGGCATGCAAATACTTCTTCAATAACCTTCATCATATGTTTTATTTGTTAGTCATCTTCAAATGCTTGCCAATATTTGATATTGCCTATAATAGAAGGTTAATATCTGACCTCTATTTCATATCTCAAATGTTGATTCAGAGGAGGCTTAAATACACTAATAGAGACAACCAATGAGAATGCTAATATATTTTGATCACAATGCATAGAACTGATATTAAAAGCAAGGAAAAATTATCTACGAGATGCCATACCTCATTCATGTAAGCTATGAGTCTAGGATGGTTTGTCTGGCACAAACCTCAGACTTGTTTCGCCACCAATTATGAAACACCAAATACAACAAGTCTTAAAATCTTCAAAGTCTTCAATATCTTCAAAGTTTTTGTGTGATTATTTATAATATCAAACTTAAATTTGAAAGACAATGGTATTTTTCAACTTCAGGGGATATTAGCATTAATCCAGCTCCATTTCTCTCCTTTGAATAGGATCCATCAAAGTACATATTCCAAATGGGGTCTTCTATTCTTTCTGATGCATGCGCTGAAGGTGATTCATAAATTCCTACTTCTTTATTTACATCTTCATCTACATTTAACATAAAATAACCAAATTCTTTTTCAACACTATACATAGGATAATTATCAACATCTTGTTCTTTAGTGACATTTTTTTTGTAAATTTCAACTTCTTATACAATCTTCATTCTTCTCCATTAAAAAATGGAATCATTGCATATGACAAATCTAGCTTGATAGTACCTCCTTCTTTCACTCCCCATGACTTGGACAACAACATTCCAAACTTGACAGGTATATCAACTACACCAACATCCATAACCTAAATTTTAGCAAAAATTTAAGCCAAATAGACCACCAAATCTTTAATTATCCTAATACATTTGACTCTCCTTGAATCAAACAAAATACAAGTCTTTGTATGATCTGGTAACCTCCAAGCCCAATTGTTCCATTACAAAATTTGGCATCAAGTTATGAGAGGCTCCTGAATCAAGCATACAATTATGCAACAAGAAATCATGAATAAGAAGAGTAACATAGAATGATGGAGTTCCAATATCTTGCTCTTCAATACATGGACCAAACATTACTACGAGCTTTTCTTCCTGTAGATTTAGAGCATCTTGTTGAGGAGATTCTTGACAAGGTTGCATGAATTTTACAATTTTCTTATGATAAAATGGATGTTTACCAAAGGTACGAGAATTTTGACTTTATGTAACTCCTCTAGAATGAAGAAAGGAAAAATCTAGTATGCTTTCTTCTGCTCCTCTGATTCCTTGTTTAGTTGAAATTGGTTTTTAGATTGTGATGTTCCTTCAATAGTCTGGGAAGAAATATGCTTTGGCTCTTTTCCCTTCTTCTTAGCTTTCTCACTTATCTTCTTACTTTGGATAATATATTATTCATAAGCCTTGGACTTATTCTTAGACCGAGGATCATATTTTTTATGCAAATCGGCTTCCATGAGATCTGAAAACTTCTTACAACAGGAGGCAACTTCTTCTTCTAAGCCAAAAATTTTAGAATCTTCATCTGGGATCCAAAATTGTTGTTCCTCTTCATCATAAACTATTGAACATTGATTCTCAAAAAAACACAATTTCCTTTCCACATTCTCCTCATTTTAATAATTAATCAATAAGGGGGGTGGCGCCTACTAATCTACACCCTCCCTTTCTCTTTGTAGAACATGGGGGCTTAAAGGTCTTCTAAATTGAGGATTGAAAATTATATCTCCATCTCCTTGATTTTGTCTTAGAGGGTTTTTACTGTCCAACTGTATCCGATCAAGTTTATTAAAAATAGTTCTAATCATTCTTCCCAACTCATATAACTTATGATCATGTGTATCTTTCATCACTTCAGAAGGTCCAACTTCTTACTTTCTACAAATTTACTTTTGAATTTGACTTTTCCAACAACAGTCAGGTTTGATTCAATCTCTACAACATCATCTTGCATCTTTTCCAATATTTTGGGCCTCCTTTCTCTTATCATTAGTGAAAATTTAGAATGAAATGCAGGTGCAAAGATGACCTCGGTATCTATTGGAGGGTTTTATTTCATTAGGTATTTTAGGATAAATATTATTAAATCTCTTTGTGAAATTGGCTACATCTTCAACATTTCTTTTCTTCATACTGTTAAACTCTGTTAGAAAGTAGATATGATCTTTCTTCTCTTCCCGCTATTTTAAAAAACTAGTTTCCATTTACTCCAATGTTTGATAGAAGCTTGAGGAAATTGCTTGAACCACTTTCTTGCTTCTTCTTCTAATGATTGCACAAATAATCTCAACACTACATCTTGACGCTCTACATTAATATTTTCAGCGTAAGCACAAAATGCAGAGATGTGGTCTTCTGCAATTATTTCATTCTCCCCATTAAACCTTGGCAATAACTTCAAATAATACAAATGCATATCATTTAACTATTGAGTAAGATTTAAAGGAAGGTTCCTATTTTCTAGGAAAGTAGGAACAAGCATCACTAGCGGGTTAATAATTAAAGGAGGATTAACTATTATTGTAGATGTAGGTAAAGAAATCAAAGGAGTTGAAATAGCAGGACCAACATAAGGCTTAGTTTTGATTGCCTTTATATCTTGTATTTCTTCTTCTTCAACACAGGGGGGGGGGGGAGAGAAAACAAATTTTTCACCAAAGTCAACTTTGGACTTAGATTTTTAGGTTGAAGAGGAGGGTTTGTTCTAAAAACTTATGCTTTTCAAGAAGGAGGGTTGTTTCGGGAGGAACTCCTTCCTCGAGATAATGCAAATTTCTAGGAGATAGTTCGATCATACCACGTTTCAGGATCTCTTCAATTTCTTTAGTGTTTGGATTACATTGTCATTGTTTAGGAGTATCTACTCTAGGACTACCACTTCTTGAAACTTGATTTTCTCTCAAGACCCTCTTAAACAATAACCTCTTTGGATCAGGGATTTCTGGTTTCCTTTCTTCACAAGTATCAAAATGATGCAAGAGCATCGGGATTAGCCAGCAATGTGAAAACTTGTTCACATGTTGTGGCTAAACAGGTTGAAATTCATTGACTATTGGGTCAAAACCAGTTTTTACTGAGAGGGTTGGATCTCTCAAATGATTTGTTATAATTAATTATTGTAATAAGTTGAGACTATCTTATTTTAGATCTAGAGATAGACTTGTTTGCATAGGTGTGAGGGAGAGCTAAGAAATAGAGGATTTGTTGTTAGATCTCTTGAGAATAGAAGATTGTTGTTAGATATTGTTAGAGGAATTATTTGATTGATAAAAAAAGGAAAAAATGTAATGAGCAAGGATAGGAGAGGCTTGGAGTGGAGCGAGTGCTTAGAAGTATTTTGGAATGCAATTTGTGGAGACAGAGGTCTTTTCACTGTGTAATCTGGCCTAAGGCTGAGACTCTATATCGTTGAATTGAAATAAAATAGTGTTGCAGGCATAATGTTAATACGTTAGTGATGTTATTCCTGTGTGTTTCATGCCTTTTAATGGAGACTTGGTGTTAAAGGATCATTGAGCAAGCGCATTGCATCATTCTAGTTTCGCAGACAAGAAACCCAAAATACATTAAGTATTGGCGTAAAAATCATTTGGAGCGAGGATTCAAACCTCAAATCCTTTAGGCTGAAGTTTTGAAAGCTATTGGGTCCGTAGAACCCAATCGCATCGGGCTTGTGTGTGCATTCCCTTAACGTATCGCCGAAGGCCTATTACGAAGGAAATCATGCTAAATACTTAACGAATTTGAAGAAGGCGGACGTGAAAGTTTTATGCAATTGCATGCTGAGTGTTATCGGGTTCGACATATTATCGCATCGTTGAGGCCTAGACCGAACCTTCGCGATTTGCGATTGCGATAGACATATATCGCATCGGCCTATCGGTGGGGTCTATATATCTTGTTAAGCACCATTGTAAAGTGTTGATAGCGATAACGATATCGCATCGGGCCATGGGAAAGTGGCGATAGTGGAGCCTTGTGCCTGCCGACCACTGATATTGCGACTGGATCTTGACCGTCCAATCGGTTAGATCTGGATCTGCGGTGATAATTCATACATTTGTTTAAAAAGACAGAAAAGCATTCTCTAAGCCTTTTTTGAAGGTTTTGGGTCCCGAAAGAATTAAAGTGCCAATTTAACATTTGAAGGGTTCTTTCAGTCCTTAAAAAGGGAGAGCATTGTTTTTAAAAGGATTTGGTCCCGATAGTGAGGAGGGGTGATTGTGGGTTTAAAGATCCATTTGGGTTTTATTAAAACCATTGTTTTTGCTGCATCAATTTTTAGTATCAGAGTAGAAGAAAGAGGTGTTTGCAGTGAAGATGCCACCAAGGAGAGGAATTGGTCGAGGAAGACCAGAACCAAATGCAATTTTATTGGAAGAGGTGCGGAGTTTACATGCATGAATGGAGACAATGGAGACAACCCAAATAAGAGCACCTGATGATGGAGTTGAGAGCTCTTCAGAAGAATCTGCTGCAGATGTGGGAGAAGTAGAAGAAGACAATGAAACTGCCAAAGTCCTCAAGATGCTGACAAAAGTAGGAAGCAAACCCAAGATGGAGATCCCTATGTATGAAGGGAGTCTGAATGCAAAGGAGCTTATAGATTGGATCAGCTCCATAGATCAATACTTTGACTATGAAGAGGTTGAGGAGAATAAGATGGTGAAGTTTGCAGTCACCAGATTGGAGGGTCATGAAACCATTTGGTGGGACAAGGTATAGACATCAAGAACGAGGAAAGGGAAATCCAAGATCAAGCAGTGGGACAAAATGGTAAGCAAACTGAAAACCAAGTTTTTGCCTAAAGACTACCATTTGAATCTTTTTAAACAACTGCAAAATTTGAAACAAAAAGGAATGTCTGTTAAGGAGTATACAGAAGAATTCTATAGATTAAGTATTAGAGCAGGGCATGTAGAAGATGATGTGGAAAAGATAGCTAGATATATAAATGGGTTAAGGCTGAGATACAAGATGAGATTAGCTTGTTAAGTCTGAAAACTATTGAGGATGCCTATCAAGAAAGTCTGAAGGTAGAGGTGAAAATATTGAGGAAATAGAGTCAAAGGAACAAAGGAAAGAGCTCAGTGAGAGGTAAAGGAGCTACCAGATCCAGTGGAACACAACATCAGCATGAAGTAGGAAGCTCAAGTAGTAAACCACCATAGAGGGGTGAATCTCGTAGAGGTAGATTTGCGCCCAGAGGAAGAGGGCGAGGAAGAGATGTTAGGTGTTATACCTGTGGAGAATGGTGACACATGTCGTGGGATTGTCATCATAACAAATCAACAAGCTAGAGGGGTGAAAATGTGGCTGAGGCAAAGCCAGAACCACCTCGAATTGAGGAGAAAGAAGAACCCCCTGAAGAAGGTGAATCACTGCTATTTAGAAGAACTTTGCTTAAAGCAGAGAAGGAAAATGGAGAACCTACACAAAGGAAGAACTTGTTCAGAACCACCTGTAAATCAAAGGGTAAGTGCTGTAAGGTAATCATAGATAGTGGAAGCACTGATAACCTTGTGTCCACAGAGATGGTGGATAAGCTTGGGTTAGTGAAGATAGTACATCCTGCACCCTACAGAGTGTCTTGGTTGCAGAAGGGCCATCAAGTCATTGTGATAGAACAATGCAATTTTGAGATGCAAATAGGTACATACAAAGATGTAATCCTATGTGACATAATGCCCATGGCTGTATGTAATATATTATTGGGGAGACCATGACAATTTGACCAGAAAGCGATTCATGATGGGAGAAGGAACACCTATACCTGAAAACAATATCATGTTGATAAGTGGTAAAGAATTGCTATAGGAGGTCGACAAAAGCGAGGAGTTGCACTTCGCTATCGTAGGGAGGCCCAAGGTAATCTTAACGTCCACAAATTTAAATGATTTGCCTGAAGAAATTAAAGTTGTGTTAGATAATTTTATGGATATCATTGTGTATGAAATACCGAATGTATTACCACTGGTTAGAAGTGTTAGCCACCATATTGACTTAATACTAGGGGCAAGTCTACCCAATAAAGCTACATATAGACTAACTCCTCAAGAAAACACTGAAGCTACAAGGCAACTACATGAACTGATAGACAAGGGGCTGATCAGAGAGAGTCTGAGTCCGTATGTTGTGCCAACAGTACTTAGTCTGAAGAAGGGAGGAGAATGGCGCATGTGCACAGATTCCAGAGCTATCAACAAGATAACGATCACGTACAGATTTCCTTTGCCCAGAATGGATGATTTAATGGACTGTTTAAGTGGATCCAGATACTTTACTAATATAGATTTAAAGAGCAGATATCATCAGATAAGTATTCGAGAAGGTGATGAATGGAAAACTGCCATTATATGAGTGGTTAGTGATGCCTTTTGGGCTCACTAATAAACCCAGCACGTTCATGAGACTAATGAACGAAATCTTGAAGGAGTATGCAGGTAAATTCTAGGTTTTAACCCATACAGAAACTACCTGCATATGAATTCTAAAACACACAAAACAAACAATGCGAGAGCATAACACATAAAACACATATACACAAAGATTTTCCCCTAGATCCCAAAACTAGGACTACCAGCTTGATTTTTCATTATGTTCCTTTCAATGTTA
>APFE031495979.1:0-13817 GCA_000404065.3 Pinus taeda
TTAAAACTAAAGCCATTGGCTACCATTTTGAGATAAAAAATAATTTTAGAGTAATCACAATTGAGCTAATATATATTTTAAAATAATATTTTAATATTAATATTTCAAGCTAAGTGCCCCGCACTTAATTGTTGTCTGTACCACCATCGATAAATCACTTTGAGCTCTTACTATGTATAGTTTCCCGGTCTATGATCACTAAAGTAACAAAGGAGGCTGCATAGCAGTGAGTCCCTACCTTGAGCCGGGAAATGGAAACAGTAAGCATGCATCTTGAGCGGGGAAACGGAAACAGTAGGCATGCACGTAGAGATTTCCCAATGTATAAACACTTGTTTGATAGGCGGCACTTACATGATTGTATCAATAGTGGCGGTCCTCCTAACTCTAAGTATGATTTATTGTTGACAATGGGACTTTTGTAAACGTTTCTCGCATTCGACGCTAGCATATAAAAGGGAATATAGCAAGTATGTTTAGATGGGCAGGTTAAAAGCATCAAACGAAATATCTTTGTTAACAACGGTTATAGGACCAAGGAAGAAAGAATGTGATTTCTTCTAGAGCCGGCTCATGTGGTGGTTCTATTATTTTCCTTTTTGGAACAGACACATTAGGACTAGTGAGCAAAGGTGGCATGGAGAGTTTGAACTCTATTGGTTGGTTAGGGATAAAATAGAGACAGGGATTAATAATACCGCTAATAATATCGGAGGAACCTGGCCTAACCTCTAAGGCTTATGCCTCAGACAGTAAGGCAGCATTGCATGGGAACTATTCAATCCCTTGAACTAATCAAGAAGACCTACCAAGCCATACCCCATATGCAGAAGCTCAAACATCATTATCTTAAACAACGGTCTCGAGCAATTAAGGTGGAACAATTACGAGCCGACTATGACATTGAATTAGAATATGATGGGCAATAAGGGTTTCCTCATCCCCTAAAAAGCAAATGAACTATGAAAAAGAAAGGCAAAGATAAAGGTGAAATTAAATGTCAAAGCACCCGAAATTCAATCAACTAGAAATGTTTAGTTTATAAAAGTTAATACAGTTTATTAAATTTCCAGAAACATGACATTAATTGACATGCTTTTTCCTTGCGATCGAGAAAAGTAAGACAGACACGATAACGATTGCATTGCATGGTCGCCACTTGTGGCTTTTCCTTCCGTTACCAGCATTCTAAGATATACTTTCAATGTTGGTTATACAATTTTCTTAATGCCATGTTGCCTTCAGACAAAGGCGGAGGAAAAAGCCTCAGCAGCTCCCCCTGGCTCAATCGCATCTCAGAACATTTTCTGAATTAACTAGAACAACCGCATGGCACGAATTGAGTTGCTACTTCCTACGTTCAAGAGCTGCGTTTAAGAGTGTAGGTAGTATTGCTCCAGGCAAGTGGGTGAAAGGCGCAGGCATGCAGTGCCATCAATACAATAATAAGCAGATGTACATGTACCATTAGATCCTCTTGCTTGAAACTGAGTTCCTTGAGCCCCTACTAGAGTTATTTATGGCTTTATCCATATAGTGTTCAAATCGGAATCGGAGGCGTCTGGATGAGGTATACGTTTGTTAGTTGAAGGTCTCTGCATCACCTACTATAACTCTGGATGGGCTGATTGGTTGAGGTCTAGAGTATTTCTGCATAATCCACAAAGGAGAAAAGCCACTACTAGGTAAGGAATGGTATGTGTTTTCTATAGTCTTGCAGTATATATAGTAATTCACCTCAAGCTTTGTAAAGGAGCTTAAGTCAGGGACAACAGTCAAGGGGTGAACAACCTACTCTTAAATTCAGGTCAAATGCAAAATATATTGTGAGGTCCATCTATATCTTCAGTTGCTACCACTACCACTACTTTGCTTTGTGTCCCACATGTTTCAAAGTCAGGGGTTGGTGTTGTTAACAAAAATTCTCTCTCTCGGAAAGATTCTCATTTATCGCAGCAAAAATTATTTGTGGTCTCAACTTCAGTCAAGGGGTCTGCAGCAGCAACAGTACCAAATATGGTATCAATCCTGGGCTCAGGTCCATCAGCAACAACTCTACAAGGACAAATAAATCAAAATAATTACAATATACAGCAGCACCAACAACATGAGAACTTGTGGCATCAACATAGCAGCACCAACAACATTAGAACTTTCGGCATCAACAAACATCAGGGCTTTTCCGAAAGTAGATGCAACAATTTTTCAAGAACTTAAGTTCAAATTAATCTGTTAACCAATGAAAAATTTTATCTTTTGAGAAATTTTCAATAGAAATCAATTTGGAAAGCTATTGGATATTTGTTATTTTGCAATTCTAAAAAATAATTTTTAAACGCTTTACCATATGAAAAATGATTTGTAAACGCTTTACAATATGATTGTCTATAGTTTTTTGGTTTCATAATGAATGCAGCCTAGCTTTGTCTACCCAGCTCTAATCCGCCTGTGGCAACAGTTCAATCTAAGATAGCTACAGAAGTTTCGATCCTTTATTCCTTTGGATTTGGTGATTCATAGTTCATGCTCCGAATGTGTTTCAAGGCCATTTCCGTTCGTTCTAAGGTAACGTCATCCCTCCTCATGATAGATAGCCTATTTGGGTAGTTTATCGATGGTTTTGTCTTCCTATTTAGCTAACTCCTCTCTGTCTATTGCTTTTCTCTTAGCAGTAGTCCTCCGAGCTCCCCTGCAGTAAGAAATAATATATCTTCTGGGCTGCCTCTTCATTGAGCTGTTTTGTTAGAGAGTGATGGGCTTGCCCCCACTTGAAATGACATCAATAGATAGATCGGGGGCAATAGAGATCCATAGTGATCTATCAATCAATAGTCTTCCCAATAAAATAGGCCAACCCATGTGGGTCAAGCCCAACTTCATTTAAATATGAAATAGGCTGGATTTGGAATGCAACAGCTATGGATCAATAAGGAAGGAGTTTGGTTTTATTGACCGAATCCCTCATTGGTTTTTCTAAGCTCGAATGTCAGCGTCCAATAGGCAACTGCTATCAAACAGAAAGACCATAGCAAGTTTGAATGGAATGCACCATGGGCAAGGACAAATTATCACCTAAGTTGATGCACCCCTGAAGTTAATGAAGTTCAACCCCGAAGTTCAGCCTTGAAGTTCAGTAAGTATCGATAACCAAAAAAAATTTAAAATGTGTAAATTTGATTTATTGTTCTGAAATTATAATTGATAATTCTACAAACTCATAAATGGAAATTTTTCATAATTCTGCAGGGAAAAAATGATAAATGAAAATTGATAATTATGCAGGAAAAGAAAAGTTGAAGTTGACCAAAAGAAAAAAAATACCTCTAGAGAATCAGGGCAGAGTAGAGTGCATGAACAAGCATGGCAAGAACAAGAAATAATATAAGAAAGGCAGGAGAAAGGGAGCATGAATAGGCATGGCAAGAACAACAAAGCAGATAAGAAGGCAGGAGAAAGGGATATGAAGGCAAGAGTAAGGGAGCAGCTAGTAGCCGGGAACCAAATAGGATTTATTAAAACTCAAATTATAGAATTAGAGGGTAACCCGACTAGCCACTTGCATCGTTTCTAGATGCGGAGCTCCTTCAAAAGCTAGTTGATCCTATGTCGGTTGACAACATAAAAGTTCTTCAACAAAACAACTGGGCAGTTGAATGAAGGAGGAACAGTTGTTGCACTCTCACCACGATAGTACACAAGTGGGTACTCCCATGCAAAGTTTTACATAAGTGGGTATTCCCATACAAACATGGCTAGCATGTGTTTAAACACTACAACTTTGGCAACCTCGTAACAAAAACTGAACATATGTTTTTAATTTCTAACCATGAAATGTTATCCAAACTAATGTTAGCATTAGTTTCAAACTTTCATTAAACTTCAAAATGCAAAGGAAATAGATAATTATAATATATGGTTTAGCCTCTTCGCCTCGGGAGGAGGCCAAATAAGAGGCAAAAAAAATGCATATAGTGATGTGTTAGATACTTTGGTTATATGAGGCAATCTACATAATAAGCAGCGAAAATTAATGTAAAAGCCTGCCATATTGATTACTATATTCCCATGTCATTGCAAGATGGCAGGTACTAATAATGATTTCCATAAATACATTAAAGATTGAAATGTGTAGCACCATTTGTGTGTCATGAAAATAGAAAATGTGACGCTTAAGATGTGAAGTATTCTCTCAATCACACCCACAAATATATTTGACCTTATTAGTCCCTATCGGGACTATAGTAATCGGAAATGGTTCGACGACATTAATCCTTATCACAGCTTACCTATAGTACCTAAAGTTTTTAGCTACAGAGCTTACTAGAGCCTCTAAAAATTATGTATTAATTTATGAGGAACCAATAGAATTAAACTATCATCTTACTTGGCCTCTTCGCTAGGCGGGGAGGCCAAAACCTTGGATAATAGTTTATATGGGTCGTTCATATTTGGAAACCACAAACTAAACCACAAATTAATACTAACATTAGTTAATGTTTTGGAAAAAGAATGATAAGATTCATATCCAATTAGGCTTGAGCCATTCCTCCATCTTTATCTGCGCATAATACCAGTATGTAATATTCATTATCACTACTTCTCATTGCCTTTCGTGACATCTGGCTGTTGGCATGACATCTGTGTCTCTATTAGTGACTAGTGACATGACATCTGTGTCTCTATTAGTGACTAGTGACATGACATCTGTGTCTCTATTAGTGACTAGTGACAGTTGCTCACAAGTGAAATCTGGTTGTGGGTCACCAATGACATCTAGCTTTGCGCCTATTCCTTCTTCTTTTCATATTCCCTTTCCACCACAATGTTTTCTGAAGAAAAAAAAATTGTTTCCTTTCAGCCTTGCTCATATGCATAATTTTGACAGAGATTAGTGTTACTATGCACACAATCCCTTCTCTTTGACTTTTCTTTTGCTTGAAATGAATTGAATCTTGATTCAATTTCTTGAAACTAATTGAATCTGCAGACAGTGGGTAGTCTTGATTCAATTGCAGACAATGGGTGTCGAATCAACTAACTGGAGCATAAAAAAACTTTATGTTTGGCCATTTGGTTGCAAGAGCCAGTGAATGTCTAACTGGTATGTTCATATTTTTTTGTTGTTTCCAGAGTAATGACTAAATGGTATGAACATGTTGTGGTTTCTAGAAAAATAAACATAGTTTTTTCTTTGTTAAATTCATTTACAAGGAGCCTTCTAAGTTCCCAGGTAATTAAGCTAGTTACTTGTTATCGAAAACGTACATACCATGCCGGCTAAAACATCCAAAATAAGGGAGAAAATAACTGGCCAAACAAAATCCCTATTTTACATTACTAAGACTTACTAAAATCATGTTCAAACCCCTATAAAATCAAGCCAATTTCGACTAATGCGAGAAAAAAGCCATCAAAATAAATTCCCCATATACCCTTTGTTAAATTCATTTACAAGGAGCCTTCTAAGTTCCCAGGTAATTAAGCTAGTTACTTGTTATGGAAAACGTACATACCATGCCGGCTAAAACATCCAAAATAAGGGAGAAAATAACTGGCCAAACAAAATCCCTATTTTACATTACTAAGACTTACTAAAATCATGTTCAAACCCCTATAAAATCAAGCCAATTTCGACTAATGCGAGAAAAAAGCCATCAAAATAAATTCCCCATATACCCTAAAAATAGCTAGAAATTTTAATCAAGACAAGCGAAGTATTGCCCTGAAAGAAATGAAAGGACCTTACATCGATGAACTTAATGGGGCTAGCTTCCTTCCTGGTCTTAAGCAGGGGAGAAATCGTTTCAATTCAAAATAACAATGGCGAATAGTTAAACGGGCTAGTCGAACGGTAGGGGAAAGACATTCTTTACACCATCAGCTGAGAGATGAATGAAACGGGATGCTTGAAGAAACGGGCTGGCTTATGCTTCAACTTTCCGACTTGGAGAATGACCTGGAGAACGACTTACCTGTTAGCGATGTTGAATCCATAACAACGTCCTCTGGTAGTAACGCGGTAGTAAAACCTCATGTCTGAGTAGTTCAAATAAAAGTCGCATGTTGCATATGTTTTCATGCTTTCTTAGCGCCATGACCAGAGGGAAGTATCCTTACCGCAGGGAATTTCTTACTGCAGAGAAGGAATTACTGACAGAGGATGAGAGAAGAATGCTTCACCGCATACACGAGAGAAAAAATATAAGTCCCCTCCCACGTCTGGCTCGATCCCTTACTGTTTCCATCTCTGGATCCAGTTGAAGCCCCTTGAAATGGTTAAGTTGTTGCTACGTGAACCAGCCTTGACCATATCCATATATAATCGCTTAGCCGGATTTAGTATTGCGAAACCGACATCATGTGGACAACTTCTTGTTACGATAAATGGGATTCTGAGACTCTGTTTTGTTAACAACAGATGTTGTTTTTGCAACTGATTGGCAACCACTGTCCACAGAAACCACCGTTGTCCTTAAAAATAATAGGCGTCTTGTATCAGGATGATCATACCTGTGAAACAGAAACCGCTGTCCAAAGATGTTGCTGGTGTTGCTGGACTGCCGGCCGGGACTTGCTGCTTCGCAGCGGTCCTTGTTCATTTATCTTTTCATCAACGTTTATTAGTTGGTAAATATTACCATCAAACTTCAAACCTGATGGATTTTTATGCGCTCTGATAAAAGACAGTCAAAGATTAACACGTTTAGGTGGTGTACGTGTGCTTACAACATATGGATTCATTTCTATTTTGCATGGTTTGAAAAATAAAATCTAATTTTATTTGTTTAAATTTTTTTTATTAAATTTAATGATAATTTATCCAAAAAAATAAGTTACTGGTATAAAGGTGGATAATAAATATATTTAAGTATTTATTTAATTATTTAAGACGAGTAAGTAGTTTTTTTCATTTTTATAAATGGGTGAAGTTAATCCATAATTGACAAATCAATATTAATAGGGATTTATCACTGGGTAAGAATAAAGACATGCAGAAGCATTTGTGGAGTAATATTTTTGAGGTAATAAATTGATATGAAATTTTTTGGAATAATGAATTGATGAATCTTAGCTACCCTAATGCCGCTTCATTTCTTGCTCTATGTTTTGTTAGTTGCCATGTCATGTGTGATGGGTGTTTCTTGATCCATTTTCATGACTAGTTCATATTATTTAATTATTAGTCCCTGCTTCTCGCATAATAGAGACTATAGCGATGGATTAATTGTTTGATTGCCTATTAATTGATTAGTTGACCTGTTTTTTTTTGTTTTCTTGTATTTTAACCAAAGTTTGATCGTAACAATTTTATTCACCTAAATTTTATGCAAAGTTTTAAGACTAAAAGCATTCTACCTCTTATTACAGGCTTTACGTGGCCCGATGCAAGAAAATTGCGACAATACCATTTTATCCAAAGTTCAGCCAACCAATATACTTCAAAGCCCTTTGAAGGTCCTTTCCACATGTCTATTAAGGGCCCTTCCACATGGCTATTAGCATGCAAGGCCCCTTCCACATAGCTATTAGCATGCAACTCTGGTATGGTAAAAGATAGTCGACGCAGAAGGCTCAAGCAGAAACTGGGGCCACTCCTTCACTATTTTGTCGCTGCCTGCCCATAAGAGTCTGCAAGATTTCAATTCCAGCCTTTGGAAGTGCTCTGTTATCTACATGCTTGAGTCTGCAAGATTTCAATTCCAGCCTTTCGACGTAGTTCATAGCTAGTTGCACCAGAGAAAGGCAGTGGCATTGTAGTTTGCGACCTAACAGACTTGGTATGTATCAGACTATCTTTATGTATTTGGGCAAGGTAATAATTAAGATTAATAAGTTTGAATGAAAAAAAGGCTCTAACTTTTTCTGAGAATCTCTGAGTATTTCTTATCTAAGTAAATAATAGCCCCGAATTCGAGCGTTGGAGAAAAACATCAGTGCAAAAAATACAAAATAACAGTGTACATGCATTAAACGCTCGAAGTCATACATACATTTCAAGATTGTTAAAATATTTTAAATGCTTATTACCTGACGTTGCTCTGGCCCATGCCCATTCCAAAAGACATATGTCTGAAGAACATCTATTCCTCCGTCTTTACACTTGACAATAAGATCGGGCCACATCTGTTTAATAACATGCAAAAAATTTAAGCAAATTGTACATTTAACAATAAATAGAAACATAGCTAAAATAATACCGAATGCAATACAAACCTTTGGGGTGCTTCGGGGGTAATGTATCGACCCAGAAATTAATAGTATATGATGTTTATTGATTAGAAAAGCTCTCCCATCATAGCTAACACTTGTTGTTGCATCCACTTTATAGTGAAATATAGAAAATATGCAAATACACAGTAAAATTACAAACAAAAAAACATCTGATAATCTCCATCGGATTCCTCTGTTATTAAAAATTCTGTAAAGCTCCTTGGTTAATGCATTGCGGATGAATGATTTGGTATTTAAGTTGCCACAACCCTCCTTTAATGTACTACACTTGGATTGCAAGAGATAAGTCTCTTAATTTGGATTACAGACATACTACTGAATTATATATGAGCTAACAGAGTTAAGATTTTTGTAGGAACAGTTGTTGGAGTGTAGATTTTTCAGACAATTTTCTACAATATTCATCTTTAAACACCGTAAGAGGAAAAGCCCTCCAAATTATCAAAGGAGGAAAATAACATCAAATATATTTAAAAGAGGCTATTGCCCTTAAACAAATACATAGACTACCCAGAACCCAAAATGCTCCTGTGACATCGTCTCAACTCCTGCAGCTTCGTAGAGTAACTTGATGGGATAAGTTGATATTTTTCGGCGTTCTGGGTAGCAAAGTGCACCATTCCCTTCAATTCTTAGTGGATCAGTTTAGAAATGCGGGTTGTTGTTGGTTACTTGCATGAACAAGAAGGAAACAATCCTCATTTCACTTTCACACCTTCAGGAATAACCGGTAGCGAATACCCAGCTTGTATGCAAGTTCTCTACTAGATCCATTTTCCCTATTTTTCCCTGTGCATGAATGCCGCTATTAGCTATCCTCTTGCAACCAAGTATGAATGCCGCTATTCACTACCCTCCTGCAAGCAATTATGCTGCACTGATTCTTAAGCAAGTATTAATGTCGCTATTCACTACCCTCCTGCAAACAAGAATGCTTCACTAATTCTTATGATTACTACGAAATATTTGTAGATACGATATTCAATTGCAGATTTCAATTGCAAGGCATAAAGGAAATTTCATTGGCAGGGCTCGATCAAAATCGAGGTAATCAAGCTCAACAGAGAGACTCCAAGTAATCACGTGGCATCCTCCATGTCTTGCATGGTTTTTTTGGGGAATTAAGTAGTAAGGCGCGTGGCCTTCATGTGGGGTCCACATGGCACATGAAGTTAGTAGTTTATAATTTTGGTTAGACAAAGCACTTTTGTCCCTTACAATCTCTGCATGGCTTACAGGTGCCTCACTGTGAATCCAAGGGCGGTTACCCTAGGCTTATTGAACAAAATTCGAGCCAAGAAGGCAGCATTAACATAAGACACTGCATTGCCAAGGGGACGACGGGCTGCTCTATCTTTCTACATTTCCTTGAATGTCTCTTTGGTTGAATGCATCCTGTGGCATCTACCTTTTTATCCATCCCGTGGCTTCTACCTTTTTTCTCTTTTCAAAAGCATTGCAACTAGGATTGAATCTTATTCACCAGAGCTTCTTACCCTGCTATCTTTGTGCATTTCCTTGGATGTCTCTCTGGTTGAAATAAACCAAATATCAATTCTCTAGTCCTAAACTTCTTTCCAAGGTAAAATTTGAGAACAGAAGAACTTTAAAGTTTATACTGCCAAAGCTAAGTACCAGGCAGTGAATGCACATGGCTACAGATACCAAACAGAAGTCAAATTTACAATAGCACTTGCAATGTGGATATCAATAGATTAATGATTCAAAGTCAAATAAATCCAAGAAATTTCTGTGATAAATTTCTTCATTTCTTTCATCTCGTCATTTGCATGAAGCGCGATAAAGTCATATGCCTGCGGTAAATTTACCCAAAAATAATTAGAATTTAAGTTTCGTTTGCAAGAACATTCTGCGTTAATAACTTAATTGTCTTGAGTTTCTGTCATTTGAGGAAATAATCGAATATATTTCTGTGATAAAGCTCTAGCATTTCTCTCATTCCAGGGGCCGCAGTCGTCTTGTCAGGTTTATCCTGTTGCAAGTTCATGTACGCCTTCCTTTATGAAGGTTTGACAGCCCAACAAGGTTTGAGATATCTCATGTTCTGCAATCAGTATCAACTCAGATATCAATTCTGATTTTTTTTAAGTGAGATAACTATGCATAGTCTTCTACCATTTATCGCTCTTTTGTGTTTGAAATTTGCAGTGAAATGGCTTTTTTACAACTGGCGACCGCGTTTTGTTTGTGTTGGATAGCTAGTGCGGCTTATGCAATTGATGGTAGCTGGCAATCAGTGCATGCTACATTGTACGGTGGCAGTGATGTGTCAAGCACAATGAGTAAGTCTACCGTGTGAGAAAAATGTTGGAAGTTTATGAGAATAGTTATAAGCTCAGAAACATTACATTGAATTTGGTGGTTTTGTTGTTTTTCTGAACTTTAATTCCATATATTACCTTAGTAATTGCATAGTGTAATTTTTGATAGATGGTGCCTGTGGCTACGGTAATTTGTATAGCCAAGGGTATGCACGCGGGTCTGTTCGAACCGTATTACATCTGGTAAACATGCATGTTGATGTATTTCACTATGGACAAGTGGTTGACAAATGGGCCCACTTAGTGAGTTTCTCAATCCCGTCAGGGACTAACACTACGACAGTGGCTCTCTTGTTCCTCTTGCAATGAACCTTATTTTTTCCCTTCCATTTTCCATAAATCTATAGGAAAGACATATTTACTTTTTCTTGACTAATAAGTGTTTCATATTTAGTCAATTTTTCATGACTTGTACGAAGATCCATTTCCCCGAACTAAGCTTTCTTACTCTGCACATTACTTATCTTTGCACTAATCTTCATACTTAGGTGATTTTTCATTTATATATACATGACTCCCACAACCTTTTCTTCATAGGTCCCAACTTCTAGACATCACACAGTAAAGAATCTTACCCCTTATTATTGATTAGTTCTTTAGGAGTGATTTCACTCCATTTGACTTATACTTTGTGAAATTCATGGAATTATTCCTTGCACACATTTCAATGACAATTCAACACGGATTTAAGAGACCTTATAATTCAAGGTAAAGGAATCTTATGCCTTACTATTGATTAGTTCTTTAGGAGTGATCTCACTCCATTTGACTTATACTTGGTGAAATTCATGGAATTATTCCTTGCACACATTTCAATGGCAATTCAACACGGATTTAAGAAACCATATAACTCAGGGTAAAGGTGACGATCTAGTTTAGGTGAATCAACTTACTTCGTGTTTCCATAAAAGATTTTCCTTTGTCAATTAACTTCTAATTATATTTTTCCGAGTTCTTAAAGAAGGTATGTGATGAAGAGGTGTTTGAGTAAATGTCATTCATGGACTAAGCCTTTAAACAACTAAGAGCTTTGTAATACAAGATTAAAAAATTCGCGTATATCAAAGCACATTGGAAGGATAAAAAGAATGGAAGTTAAAGGGAGAAAAAGGTGTTTAATGGAGATATTATTGATTCTCTTTCCTTCCCAGACAAGAAATTTCATTAGTCAACATCATATCACTATTTTTCAAATTTAGCTTTGAAACTAGGGCTAAAGAATAAAATATGGACTAATAGTTTGGTGAATGTTGGATGTGTCCTATTTGATTTTAGAGAACTAGTCTCCTAGTGTGCTCAATGCTTTGACACATAGACTAGAATAATTTAGGTTGTTTTTGAATGGAAAAACCATGTCCTTCTCACACCAAAGGTTTTTAGAAGAAGGTTGTAGTTGTTTGACAAAAACAAATTCCTCAAGCTTTTGACGAAGATTCTTTCCTGGACTCTCAAGGTGGTAGTTCGAAATTACTGAAGGATTTCATGATTCATTTTACTCAAATTCTTGTTAATTTCATGCAACTGATATCTCTTTGTTTGTATATCCCTATTGGTATTTCTCTTGGTTATTTGCACAGTTGATTTGATGAGATTCAATGTCTCACAACCCCAAGTCAATTCTATACATTCTATAATTCTCTTGTAAGAAATAACCCATGTTTGACTGGGTGAAAGTCATTTCAAATGACATTTCTTTTTAATTAGCCAATTAAATGAAAACCCAAAGGCTCTTTATGAATGCTTATTTGGTTTTGGTGGTAATTTTCTATAATGTATTGGAAAGTCTAATTTTAAGAAATAATGTAAACATTTAAGTTGAACCAATTCAATTATAGTACCCTATTCAATAGAAACAAAAGCATCCCTTCCATTTTTTCCTTATTCAAGATACTTTCATTAGAAGATTTAGATATATGTTGACTAGACCTAAACCTCAAAGAATAACTCAGGAAGCACGCAACTTCCTCAAAGGAAAAGGAGTTTGTGTATACAAATAGGGTCATTCTTATATTAGACTAGATGGGTGGAAGATATTTAAAATGATTTGTTTTTTCAATTGGTCAATTATTTTAAAAACCAAAGGTTATTTATGACTTCTTGTCTAGTTTTAGTTTTAGTTTTCTATAATGTGTTTGAAGGCCTACCATTAATAAATAATGTGAATTTTGAAGTTGAACTAGTTCAATTTTGGTAGTCTATTCTATAGAAACATAAGGATCCCTTCCATTTTTTTCTTATTCAAAATAATTTCGTTAGAAGATTTAAATATATGCTAACTCAAGCCAAACCCCGAAGAATAACTCAAGAAGAACAAGACTTCCTCAAAGAAAACAAATTTTATGTACATGAGGAGGGTCATACTTAAATCTAACTATATGAGTATGAAGGAATCCCTTTACTACTTCTTGTATTAGTTTGTGAAAAACATTTTGTTGCTCAAGGCTGTAGACAATATTGTTCACGATTTATCATTTTTGAGAAAAATAAGAAGAAGTGGTTTATTGCATTACCATTTAATATATCTAATGTTATTATAAAGAATTCCTCTCACTTACATTAAGTATATGAAAATATCAATGCATTCAACTTAAAGGAAGCTCAACCCATCAAAAAAATTTACCCCGAAGGCTTGTTTTCAAAACATTTAGCATGATTCTATGAGATATGCTAATTTATTCACTAGAATTGCAAAAGGGGGTTGGAGAAAATGACCGCAACACATCAAACGAAAAAGAAAGGTTGATAAGGAATGAAGATTTGGACACCATAATCAATATGAATATGAATGGCAACTAATAAGACAAAAGAAAAGAGGGAAAGGTGCAAATAATTTATAGATTTCTTCATGGTGGTATGAAAAGATGGATGTGATAGAATGAGTTAGGTATTTTTGTTTGTGAAGCTACCTTCTTTTTCAAATGTATTTTATTTACTTTTCTTTCTTTTAAACCGCCTGGCCCCCTCATAGGTGTAGAGTGTCGAATGTTGTATTTATTTATATGATCAAATACATTTAAAATCAAAGTATGAAAGAGGAGTACCACCTCTATAAACATGCAGAGGGAATCTAAAAAATTCGCTAGGAGGTTGACTCTTGTCCCTAATACGAAAGGAGGTCAACAATGGCCAATGATCAATATGGTTGTAACAACTTAGAATTTCTTGTTTGTGAAGGATGCTAGGATTAGCATTTAAGTAGGTGAAACTTCCTGAAGCATAAAACTTCTGGATAGACAGAAATAT
>APFE031495979.1:18718-29476 GCA_000404065.3 Pinus taeda
TTATTAATAAGATGAATTACAAATGATGAATGATTACAATGGGGTTCCTAGCTTATATACCGCCATGGACACCCTTTGGGAAAGGGCATGATCTTATGATCGTGCCCTTTCGCCATTAAACCTAAAATTAAATAATAAACATAAAGCTAACTAATTTTTTACATAACACTTCCCAATATTATCAACCGCAAGATTTTGTAACATCCAAATTTGATTTTGATAATGTCCTGATAAAAAATCAGTGGTTTTTTAGCTTTTATTTTATGTTCTTAGTGTGGTATTTTATTTACTTTATTGTGCATTCTAAGTTGAGTGAGACTTTAAATTTTATTCATCTTACTTTGAACCTATAAATTATTTGTGGATAGTTTCTAGTATTAAAAAAAAATTTAGAATGTTTAATAAATTTTTATAAGGTGTTTTTCTTCTTTTAAATGTCTAAAGAAAAGCAATTTATTTATGACTCATTAAGTAAAATGTTGAAAATGGAAACAAGAAAATCATGATTTAATTTTTTGTTGAATTAAATTAAGAGGAAATTGTAATTCCACATCACAAGACAACAAGAATGTGTTAACTAAGTTAGTTTCACTGAGTTGGCTCAATTAATTCGAGTTGAGGGCCCAACTTGAGTCATGTAGAAGTGGTTCCTAAATTTTAGGAGCCTAGCTTGAGTTGAATTTGAGTTGTAATAATTTAATTTAGTTAAACTTAGTTAAAATTAGTTAAACTAGTTCCAATTGTTGGGGGAACTAGTAGGAGGTCTAGCAGTGGGGTGCAACTTCAGTGTTCAACCAGTGAACTAATAAATCAACCATAATTAATTCATGCATGTGTGAAATACGAGTTACCCAATTGATATTGGAGTTCAAGGTCAGTGTACTATCAATTGTATAATTATCCAAGTTATACAGGTGGTGCATGCAGTCAGAGAAGGGACTATAGGGATTGTGCAATTCTGGATGAGGAATTTCCTATTTAATAGGGGGCTAATTCCTTGAGAAACAACACAAGGAAATAGGAGCTTGGAGGCTTAAAAATTTGGGTAAGTATCATTCAGGCAGAGGATAGAAAATACTTGTGCAGGTTGAGCTCAAGGTTGAGCAGAGCATATTGTATTCATCCAACTTCTTTGGTTAATGCAATACATATAGGAAGGGGTTTTGAGCAGTTTCTTTCCCCTTAGATAAATCTCTGAGCATATGTGATTGAATCTTGTCTCATGATTATGTTGTGATTTCTTGATTGATAATTCTTTCCAGTGATGAGTGGAGTAGATTCAAGCCTTTTGTTTTAGCATATTACATAAGCAGTTTGAATCTACAAGGAATTTCTACATGGTATCAAAGCTAGAATCATAGTAGAGAAGATAATTCGAAAGTTTGTGCAGGAGGTTCGACTTACAAGATTAGCGTTGCAGGTTTTCTCGAGGACTGAGAAGACGACTTCCACCAGACTTAGGCTCGAGTATGCTCTGGAAGGAACCAAAAATTTTATGGCATGGAAGATTTATATGCAAGCAACATTAGATGATAAAGAGATACTAGATTACATCAAGACAGATGTAGTAAAACCCCCACCAACTGATGCCCAGGATCTCGATCAATGGAAGAAGGATATAGCTAAGTGAGGAGGATCATATTGGATGGAGTTCGATATCATATTGTCTCGAATATCCACGGGAAAGAAAAACCATTCATGATTTGGAAAACACTGACAGACTTGCTTGATAATAATAGTGACCATAGGAAGCTGACACTCAAGGAAAAGCTTTAGAGTATCAAGATACAAAAGAATGACACAATTTTGCATCACCTTAGCAAGTTTACATAGTTTCATGATGAACTTGGCGGAGTCAGTGTGATTCTCCCTTAAGAACATTTGGTAGCTCTAGATCTATTGGTTCTTCCCAAGCATTGTCATAGTTATTAGGATTCTACCAAGTTGGGAGCGGTTATGGTTTGATCTAGTGTAGGAAGAAATAAGGCGGGACAACCAATATGGAACCTCATCTAAAGAAGAGGAAGAGGACCTTGCATTAGTCAGAAAAGGAAAGAAATACAAGGGAAAGAAGTCCCAAGGTGAGGAGGGAAACAATAAATACTTGTTTATAACACCCCCTCCTACCAGTTCTACCCAAGCAACCAACCATACGGGGTAAACATGTGACGAGAGAGGTCACTATAAGGGATTAAACTTCCTTGGTGACCTTAAGGAAATGAAATCAACAGAACATATCAAACAAACCCATCCACATCAGCAACAACACCCTCAAGGGACATGTCATCCACTCAGACATCCTATCCCTGAGTCCCATTGATGATTTAAGCCTTTTAACCCCTGGTCACTCTCATGTTATAGGAAAGAAAATGTAAAGAAGCCAAATTCGCTCTCACAGACCTATGTGCCAGTGTCCTTGGATTCTTTTCAGCAGACCTGTGACAACATCCTTGGATTCTTTTTAGTAGACCTGCGCCAGCATTCCCAAGTTTTGAGCCACTTTTCTACCGCAGAATCTCGGCCTCTGCCAAAAACTTGTTATAACCTTTAGAATCCATTAAAGATATGATGACAATATAAACAAATAAAAAATCAACCTTAGGACTAGGCCTGAGCATCCCCAACTGAGACTGACATTTTATCAAATACTTGGCATCAATGCAACCTGCAGGTCTAGGATACAAGACAGAGCATAAATGACTGAAAGAAATTATGAAACATAACCAAAAGGATCACATACTTCTCCATTTAACTATTATATCATCAATTAGGTCTTGCATCCATACATTTAACAATTACAAGTAAATACATGAAATAACCATGACATGAATCATTCATATAGCGATGCTTATAACCAACCTAAACCATATAAATATTAGAGATATGATAGCCATTAAATCCACATATATACCAGTGCAAAAGTAAGAGAACTTAGTTTTTATTAAACATAGGCAAATCTAACCAAGTTTGGGACTTCCATGTACCACCCGATCATAGACATGACTAAACCAAATCTCTCTTTCAGCCAGTCACCCCCATGCCATATTCCAAGTATGAATATGGGATCTCATAGAACAACCAAGGGAATCCAGAGGCTAAACCACCTCCACCCTCACCAAACCATGATCACATCAAACCCGGTGCTCCAATCACAACCAAACCAAACTTGGAATGCCATCTGGAATCCATCACTATCCCTGAGGAATTTTCCATCTCCTTATCTCTCAAGCTTTACCGCAATCCAATCCCGGATCACTAGGCCCTAAACCGATACTCCTCCCTCAAGCTTTACCATTTATCTCGCCAAAACCAGTCAAGAGATTCCTAGGCCTTTGGGAAAGAAACTTGAGACCACCCCCGCCCCAGATTTTGAAATCCATTCGAAAAACCAAAGCTCAAAACTGAGATAAACATCCCAACATACCATGGCATCTGGAAAAAGGTAAGTCTAGGCTAAAAACCACTGTCATAGCTCGACAAAACCATACCACCAACAACAAGAGAACCATACACCAACATGAAAATCCATGCATGTCCAAACCAACTAGGAAATCACTCATGCAAAAGGTTGCTAAAGTTGCTTGATCTTGATTTCCTTTCCTTGGTCCTTGCTTTCCTTCTTTTACCTTTTCTTGTTTTTCCTTCCTTGCTTCAAAGCTAAAGTGCTCCAAGAAAACTCTAAGTGACCAAGAGTGAGAGAGAGAGAGAATAATGAGAGAGCTCCAAAATTGAACTAACAAAAGGTTATCAACTAATCCTCATAAGCCTTTTTATTAATGAGGCCTCTATTTTCTTCATTTTCCATTATTTTCCTTCAATTTCCTCCTCACATGAAACCTATGACCTTTCACCTTACTTTTCTCCTAATTTCCTTTATTTTCATAAATAAATGTGCCAAAAATGCATTTTTTCCTTTTAATGCCTTTTCCTTAGACTTTTCCATTTTTCCTTAGCCAAAACACACATCCATTGATGCCCACTAGGATATCTTTGCCCAAATTTCAGCTTGGAATAAGTGTCCCTTAACCGTGGTCTTATTTTTCCTTTATTAACTTTTATTACTTGAAATTTTCACTAAGGCTATTACAGAACCCTCCCCCTTGGGGAACACCATCCTCATTGTTAAACCACACCATGACCTTAGAAAAACCACTGAGAACATAACATATTGCCCATGGATCTTTATAACTTAGCTCATTGTAGTATTTACAATGAAAGACCTGCTTAAAATCAAAACATCATGACAACATAACAACCATAAAAACATGATATCGATACTATTTATTGGAGCTTTATAATTGTCTCATGGTGGTATTTACATCTGTATACATATACATACATATACCAAAACATCAACAAAACATATGTCAAACATATACCAACATCCAACCAAAACTACTTTGCCTCAACTGGAAAACAATGAAGGATACAGGGCCCTGATCTGATTTGTCATCTCCCATGTAGCTTCTTCAGGCCCAAAGTGCTTCCATAGCACTTTAACTTGCTCTATGGCTCTGTTCTTGAGCATGAGATGTTTCCACTGTAATATGTATTGAGGCTGTGGCTGGAACTCTCCTTCTTGCTCCACCTGCAATACAGACCAATCAATAACATGGTCGACATCCTTTATATACTTCTTAAGCAATGAAATATGGAAAACATCATGAAATTTCACTGTTGGAGGCAGTGCAAGTCGATATGCCACTGGTCCAATATTCTCAAGGATCTCGAAAGGCCCGCAATATCGTGGTGTCAACTTGGGACATGAACCAATCCTCAAAGAGATTTTCTTGGGTTTGATGCGCAAATATACATGATCCCCAATCTGAAACTCCTTGAATACCCTGTGTTGATTCGCATAACTCTTCTGTCTATCTTGTGTTGCCTTTAGATTCCTCTTTATAACATGTATTTCCTACTCCATGTTCGCCAACATATCCAGTCCAATAAGTACCTTGTTCATTGGATCACTTTAGTTGATGAGATTCTTTCAACATTGTCCATACCATGCCTCAAAAGGACTCATCCTCAATGACTCTTGATATCCATTTTTGTAGGCAAACTCAACCAATGGAAGATACTCCTCCCATTTCCTATGTTGGTTAATCACATACATCCTCAACATAAGCTCCAATAGTTTTTTGACCCTCTCTACATGTCCACTGTCTACAAATGATAAGTTGTCTTGAAGGCTAAATAAATACCCAAACCTACAAATAGATCCTTCCAAAACTTGGAATTGAACTTTGCATCCCTTTCCGACACAATCTTCTTTGGAACACCATGCAATCTCACTATCTCTCTAATGAACAACTGTGCTACCTCACTGGTTGAATATGTAGTCTTCACTAGAATGAAGTGAGCTACCTTGCTCAACCTATCAACCACAACCATCATAGAATCATGCTGCTTCATTGTCCTCAAAATACCTATAACGAAATCCATGGAAATGACCTCCCATTTCCATTCTGGAATCTCTAAAGGTTGTATTAAACCACCTTGATGCTTACATTCCACATTTACCTGCTAACAATCTAAACATCTAGCCATGAACTTTGCCACTTCCTTCTTCAAATTGGGCTAATAGTAGAACTTCTTTACTTCCGTCAACATCTTCTGATATCCTAGATGACCCGAGTATGGCTTGGCGTGAAACTCCCTCAAGATAAGCTTCTTGAGCTCACATCAATTCAACACATAGATCTTGTCTCTAAACCTCACCAAACCATTTGTCGTGAGACAATAATTTGAATCCCGATCACCTGTACATGTACCTGTGCTCCGATGTAACCTGTGCATAATCTCCATGTATTTATCATCCTGTTGTCATCCCTGCAAGATCCTATCATGTAACTCTGTCCCATAAGAGCTCATAGCTACTATATGATTTACCTATACTTTCCTGCTAAGAGCATCTACAACCCAGTTCTCCTTCCCTTTGATGTATTTGATCTCGAAGTCGAACTCACTAAGGGTAGCCAACCATCTAGATTGCCTTGAATTTAGATTCGACTAGTCAAACAAATACCTCAACCCATTGTGATCACTCATCAATGTAAATCACCTGCCCAGAAGATAATTTCTCCACATCTTCAATGAATGTATAATCGATGCTATCTCAAGATCATGTGTCAGATAGTTATGCTCGTGCTTATTTAGTTTATATGACTCATAACACACTACCTGTTCTTCTTGCATGAGTACTCCACCAAGTCCTCTCTTGCAAACATATGTACAAACTACAAACTCCTTGTCTGGATCCACAATCTTTAGCACTAGTGCATGTGTCAACAACTTCTTAAGCTGCTCAAAATTAGCCTCACATTCTTTTGTCTATTCAAACTTCTTACTTTCCTCTGCAATGATTTGATATTATATGCAATGCGTAAGAAATTCCTTATGAACCTCCTGTAGTAACTTGCCAATCCCATGAACGATCTCACCTCATCCACATTCTTAGGAGCTTCCAACTCCATGATAGGCCTTATCTTTTCTGGATCCACTACTATGCCATCCTTGGAGACAAGATGCCCTAAATAATGTACCTCGGTCTAAAAGAAGTTTCACTTGCTAAGTTTAGCATATAACTGATTCTCTCTTGGCAATTTCAACACTGCTTCTAAATCTCAACATGTTCTTCCTCATTCTTAGAATATAACAGTATTTCATCAATGAATACAATAAAAAAATTGTCCAAATACGGAGGAAACACACTATTTATCAAACACATAAATGTAGCTAGAGCACTAGTAAAATTGAATGGAACAACAACAAACTCATAATGCCCATACCTAGTCCTAAACAAAATCTTGAAGATATCCTTTTCCTTGATGCGTACCCAATGGTATCCCGATCTCAAGTTGATCTTAGATAACAATTTTGCTCCCTTCAAATGATCAAACAAATTATCACTCCTCAGCAAAGGGTACCTATTCTTGATCATTACCTTGTTTAGATGCATGTGGTCAATTCACAATCCAAGAGTACCATCTTTCTTCTTTATGAACAATGCTGGTGCACCCTAAGGTGATACATTGGGTCTAATGTATCCTTTTTCCAACATTTCCTTCAACTGCAACTTCAACTCTACCAACTCTGGTGTGCTCATGTTGTAGGATGCTTTTAATGTCAGAGCTACCCCTGGCACCAACTCAATAGAAAATTCTATCGCCCTATGAGGTGTAAACTCTGTAATTTCCTCAGGAAATAGATCTTGAAATTGCTGCAAAATGGGGGTACCTTCTTAACACATATACATCCTCAACCTCCTTAACCTTGTCACTAGAAATGTGTATTGCAAACATCACACAACCTTTTCTGCAACTACACTTAGCCTGCATAGCTGTAACCTTCCTCACCGACATAGGCTTCTTCTTCCCCTACAAAATCCTATTTTCTCCACTATCATCCACACACTCAATGGCCTTGTCGAAGCAATCCACTTTGGTCCTATGAAGGTATAGCCAATCCATACCCAAAAGCATACTATATGATCCCAATAGAAATACATTCAAACGTGTTGTTGTAGGCATACCATTTAACTCAAATGCGCAAGCTCTTACCCAATGGTGAACTCGCTTCTTTGTACCTATAGCCAACTGTACCAACCAAGATTCTGCATGCACTTTTTTTCTCAAACCACACTTATCCACCAGTTCAAGATTAATATAATTATTGTTAGATCCATGATTCGCTTGCCTGTTGTCCACAATTACATGTATCCAAAGAATACTATGACCAACATCACCAACTGTATGTGCCTCCTGAGAAATGTAGATATGGGGTCTACTACCACTCTGATACTGCGGACAATCCTTCTTACGATGATCCTTACCACATATACAACACTGCAATGGTTCCCTACCACCACCTCTAGCCTACTACTCTCCACGTCCCTTCTTAGTTGTATTCAATTTCTTGTAAGGAACTTCATTTTCTTTCTCCCTTTCATCTTGAGGTCTTCCTCTCTTTGGTGGCCATTTTTCTTTAGCTTTCTCATTTTTTCTCAAGTCATGCTTAAGCTCAACTTTGTGCTTTGACAACTCATAATAGTGTTTAAACTTTTGGATGGCCTCCTCCAACGATCTAGGCTCATTGAACTCAATCCAGTCTCTGTATGCTACTGGAAATCCATTGATGAATCTCTAAGCCCTTGGCCTTCTCCTCCTTGAGGTAAGGCACATATCTCAACAACTCCAAAAATCTGCTAGTATACTCATCATCTGTCATGGAACCATCCGCAACTCATAAAATGCCTTATCTCTGTAATCATAGTACCTCTCGGACAAGTACTTATTGAATAGCCTTTCAAATGCATTCCAAGTCAAATCCTCCTCATGTATACCTTTGACATTCTTCACATCTTCCCACCAAACATCTTTTTTACCTTTGAAACTAAAAGTGGCTATCTTTGATTTCATGTTTTCTAAATAATCATGAAATTAGAAGAATTTCTTCATACAAAGCAACCAAACCTCTGTGTCATATGATTTATTCATCTCTCCATCAAAGGTAGGTGGCTTTGATTTCTTAAAATCATCTGGTAAGTATCCCCTATCACTCCTCCTGTAAGGATGGTAACAATGATGATCATGGTGCCTGTCAAAACTAGAACTAGAATAGTACCTGTGTCTATCACCTCTCCTATCTAAAGTGTCCAACAGCTTGCCACCTCTTATCGTGTCATATCTATCCAAAATATGTCTACTAGGAGACCTACTACCATATTCCCCATTCGTTCTATCCTCATGTCCATGGCTGATCTGAAGTGGCCCCTGTCGTTTTAAATCTGATAAACTCTAAAGTAGTATTCCATTCACCTCTGCTTGTTTCTCTTGTGCCTGCATGATTTTTTCATTGTATACTTTGCAACTCCTTATTTCTTCCTTCAAGCTTCTCAATGTGTCTGCCAAGTTAGAAGACTGCCCCACACCACGCTACCCATCTAATGCATAGGAAGATTCTATGTAGTCTACCACCTTGCTAGCCATTTGATCTCTTTCCTGTAAGGCATACTATGTTAGCTAAACCAAATCACAATAAACCAATGTACCTTATCATAATTCAAGGAGGATACCTTATTTTCAAGATCATCAAATCAGTGTGATATATGTATAATATAATCATAACAACATATAGAAATATATCGAATAAGTGCATCAATGCATAAGCATCATTCTAGCTAGGGTCCAATTATCAATGCAAGTCCATATCAACAATTCATGTTATGACCTCATGCATGACAACAACCATTACTCGATTGCACACATTTCCACATGAAACTATCAACCTGCATAAGAAATGCCTAATCAACTACACATACATATGAATGCATGTAGTCGAGCATAGGCGATCAATTCTTGTAACCAACCTACCAGACTGATACATGTAATCAAACAATCAAGAATGCAACTTAATATACAATGATGTAACCAAGGTTCATATAATCATATAACCATTGATATACTCCTGAGGATGCATTCCATAAAATAAACATCATGTTCCTCATGACAACCTTACTACAATCACGATTAATATGATACAATGCAACAAGAAAATGGAATGCAAGTGTAAGAGACACACATGCAACTTACATGCATGCATGACCAACACCTTCACCCAAGGAGAGTGAAACCATGCTCTAATACCAATCTGTAACACCCCTCCTCCTAGGTCCACCCAAGCAACTGACCAGCCAAGGAAAACATGCGATGAGAGAGGTCACTATAAGGGATTCAACTTCCTTAGTGACCTTAAGGGAAAGGAATCAATAGGACATATCAATCAAACCCATCCATAACAGCAACAACACCCTCAAGGGACATGTCAGCCCCTCAGAAATCCTATCCTTGAGTCCCACTGATGATTTAAGCCTTTTAACCCCTCTCACAGGCCTATGTGCCAGCATCCTTGGACTCTTTTTAGCAGACCTATTCCAATGTCCCCCTGATTTGAGCCACTTCTCTAGCCTAGAATCCTGGCCTTTTCCTAGAACTCGTTATAACCTTCAGAATCCATCAAAGATATGATGAAAAGATAAACAAATAAAAAAAAAACCTCAGGTTTAGGCCTGAGCATCCCCAATCGGGATTGAGATTCTATCAAACACTTGGCATCAATGCAACCTAGAGGTCTAGGATACAAGACAAAGCATAAATGACTAAAAGAACTTATGAAACATAACAAGAAGGTGTTGGAAATAATACTGAGAGGGGGGGGTGAATCAATATTATCACATCAATAAAACTTTTTCATTTCCATATTCAGATTCATATATGCTACTTCCACAACTTCTTATGATTCAATTAGTTGATCCTTAATGAGTGAATTAGAACATTATCAACCATATTAACAGTAAACAGGTGCAGGAAAATAGAACAGATCATCACACATTAGCCACACACATGAACACCATGATATAAGGTGGAAACCCAATGTGGGAGAAAACCACCTACTGCAAGTCATCTCAATCTTCTTCTTAATAAGAAAATCCTTTTACAATCTTTTTGTACTGGTGCAGTCTTATACCAGTATGCAGGCTTCTACCTGTAGAGAGATACAACCCTCTCTCATTCTCCAGTCTCTCCTAGAAGGGAGCTACAACCCCATAGTTCTTGTATTAGCTAAGATACTAGTACGTAGGCGCCGGCCTACAATCTTCTCTCCTCCAGGTACCACGTTTCACACATTTTCAGACTGGATACTCCTGAAGCACAACACATAATCTGAAAGGCCACGTTTCATCCAATTTTCATACTA
>APFE031495979.1:34344-48427 GCA_000404065.3 Pinus taeda
CTCCACATGAAATAAACTTTTCTCTGCATAAAATTCTGTGAACTTTTCTCTACATGAAATAAACTTTTCTCTGCATAATATTCCGTGAAATTTTCTCTACATGAAATATACTTTTCTCTGCATAAAATTTCATGAACTTTTCTCTAAATGAAATAAACTTTTCTCTGCATAAAATTCCGTGAACGTTTCTCTACATGAAATAAACTTTTCTCTACATAAAATTCTGTGAACTTTTCTCTACATGAAATAAAATTTTCTCTGCATAAAAGTCCGTGAACTTGAAAATAACTTTGCTGCACTATAATTTATCATCTAAGTGATTTTCCATCAAGGAAAACACTTGTCTCATAATGCCAACAGAAAGATCACCTACTTCTCCATTAAACTATTATATCATCAATTAGGTCTTGCATCCATCCATTTAACAATTACAACTAAATACATGAAATAATCGTGACATGAACCAGTCATATAACCAACTTATAACTAGCATAAACCATATAAATATCAGAGATATGATAACCATTAAATCCACATAAAAACAAGTGAAAAATTAATAGAACTTAGCTTTTATTAAACATAGGAAAATCCGACCAAGTTCAGGACTTCCACGTACCACCCTACCATAGACATTGTTGAACCAAATCCCTCTTTCATCTAGTCGCCCCTTGTGCCATATTCCAAGCATGAATGTGGGATATCATAGAACAACTAATCCAAGAACAACCAAGGTAATCCAGAGGCTAAACCACCTCCACCCTCACCAAACTGTGATCACACCAAACTTGGTGCTCCAATCGCAATCAAACCAAACTTGGAATACCATTCGGAATCCATCACTATCCTTGACAAATTTTTTGTTTCCTTGTCTCTCATGCTTTGCCGCAATCCAATCCTGAATCACTAGGCCCTAAACTGAGAATAATCTCTTAGGCTTTACTGCAATCTAAACCTGGATCACTAGGCCCTAAACCGAGACTCCTCCCTCAGGTTTTACTATGCATTCTGCCAAAATCCGTCAAGGGATTCCTAAGCCTTTGGGAATGAAAATTGAGACCACCTCCCCCGCAATTCTTAAATCCATCTAGCAAACTAAAGCTCAAAACCGAGATAAACATCCCAACATACCATGGCATCTAGAAAAAGGAAATGCTAGGCTGAAAACCATGCCACCGACAGTAAGAGAACCATAGATCAACATGCATGTCCAAACCAACTAGGAAATCACACATGCAAAAGGTTACCTGTAAGTATTCTTGTTGAATTTGCTTGATCCTGCTTTCCTTTCCTTGATCCTTGCTTTCTTTCCTTTCCCTTTTCTTTCTTTTCCGTCTTTGCTCCAAAGCTAAAGTGCTCCAAGAAAACTCTAAGTGACAAAGAGTGAGAGAGAGAGAGAGAATAATGAGAGAGCTCCAAACTTGAATTGAAAAAAGGTTACCATCTGATCGTCATAAGCCTTTTTATTAATGAGGCCTCTATTTTATTCATTTTCTATTATTTTACTTCAATTTCCTCCTCACATGAAAGTTGTGACCTTTCACCTTACCTTTCTCCTAATTTCCCTTATTTTCATAAATAAATGTGCCAAAAATGCCTTTTTTCCTTTTAATGCCTTTGCCTTATACTTTTCCATTTTTTCTTGGCCAAAACACACAACTAGTGATGCCCACTAGGATATCTTTTCCCAACATTCAGCTTGGAATAAGTGTCCCTTAACCATGGTCTTATTTTTCCTCTATTAAACTTTATTACATGAAATTTTCACCAAGGTTGTTATGTTTTCCAACATCAAGTGCTTTCATTGTCCTGAGTTCCAGCACTATACCACGAAATTTCCACAAAAAAATGCAAGCAAGAAGGATCTTCTAGTAGCAACAATAAGTGAAGCTCTAGCTTCAAAATTCAAGATTGATCTTACTCTCATTGCATGCCTGGAAAGCACAGTAATGGGAAGCATGTGGTATCTCGATAATGATGCCTCATTCCATATGACAGGGAATAGAGATATCTTCAGTGACTTGGAGGAGAAAGACCTCAAGCAGAACATTGAGTTTGGAGATGAAAAGAGGTATAGTGTGATCATTATTGGTGCAATTAATCTTCAGAGGGAGTCTAGCTCCCCTCTAAGACTCAAGGATGTGATGTTTGTTTCAGATCTAAAGAATAATCTTATTTCCATCGCGGTATTGGAAGATCGTGGCTACACTGTGATATTTAGAAAAGGAAAGGTTTTCCTTAGACACATTGCCATGGGAAAGGTGAAGCATATCGATGTGCGAGTCAAGAACTTCTATACACTTGAGGTCGAATATGCATGAAAATCCTTGAGGAGAAAGGAAAAGGTTAGAGACTTAGTGGTTGAGAGGTAGCATAATTTACCTCTCAAAATGGAGCCTTAGAAGTAGCCTCAACAAGTTGTGGAACAACCATAATTGGAAAAGCAGGGAGGAGATAGAGTGGAAATATCCACTCAAGAAGAGATCTCCAGTAGGCGAGAATTTCAAGTTAAGTGGGTAGAGGGAGCACATGCAGCCATACCTCCAAGTGTGAGGTGGGGAGATGTGAAGCAATAATCCCAAGAGTTGCAGAAATTTGGGTAGGGCCAAATTATGTGTTTTTGTGTCATGTATCATTACCTTGATATGGGGGCCCACAATATTCAGTAGCAAGAGGATCAATTTCAGATAGATACCAAGGAGTGAAGAGCAGTGTTGGCAGCAAAGTGGGAGGCTCAATAGCAAATTCAGCAGCAACACAACTTTCCAAGTAGACAGTTGTAGATTGATTCTGTAACACCCTCCGAGATAAATGTGCATATAAACCAACATAATAGGAACAAAAATACAATAAACATATCAGCCATCAAAATCCATATATATATCAGTACATTTTCACATGAAAATGAAGGGAATGAATTTTTCATTAATAAATGCAATGAACCAACTAGTGATGGGACTACCAAGTTCCACCCGACCATAGATTGGCTGAGCCAAGTCTCTCTTTAGCCAATCATCCCCGTGCCATATTTAAAGCATGAATGTGGGACCCATAGAACACATCAAAAACACCAATCAATGTGGATGCCACCAGAGTTCTCCGCCTACACCGTGAGGAATTTGAGTGCCTCCTAGTCTTTCAGGATTTACTGTGCATCCGCAGTCTGATATAGGGATCACTAGGCCCTACACTGAGCCATACTCTCCAAGATTTACCGTGCATTCCATCTTAGAATCAGTAGGCCCAACGAAGAGAAAATCCACCTCTTGGCTTTACCATATATCCCGTCATTCACCGGCAAGGATTCCTAGGCCCACCGAGGCACAAAATTTGGCTTTATCACAACCCACAGTTTGGTTCAGGGGTTACTAGGCCAGTGGCTTCATGCATCCTTAGTCCAGTTCAGTAACCACTACCACCATGTGTTTGTCAATTCAAAGATCCACCCCATTCAGCTTCAAATCCAATCTGTCCATCCCCCATAAACTGCATGAGAGAACCCATCTCATCAAAGCTATTAGGAAATGGCAAGGCTAGGCCGAAAATATCATTACACCTAGAAAAACTGATGCCATGGTAGAAAATAAACACATGCAATCCCATGCATGCCAAATCTAGCAAGGAAAATACACATGCAAGTTTATACCTGCAATGAAACCTATTGTAGCTTCTTGATCTTGTCTTTCGTTGCTTGATCTTTGCTCCCTCTTGCCTTCTTTGCCTTTCTTGCTCTAATGCGAAAGTACTCCAAGAAATCTCTAAGTGTCTAGAGTATGAGAGAGAGAGAGAGAATAATGAGAGAGCTCCAAAACTAAACTAACCAAGTCTTGGCAATTGTTCCTCATAAGCCTTTTTATTAATGAGACCTCTATTTTCTTCATTTTCCATTATTTTCCTTCAATTTCCTCCTCACATGCAACCTGTGACCTTTTACCTTCCTTTTCTCCTAATTTCCATTATTTTCATAAATAATTGTGCCAAAATACCTTTTTGCATCTTTAATGCCTTTGTCATTGCCTTTGCCAATTTCCTTTGCCATAAACAACCAAATGAACACACAATAGGATGTCCTGCCCACCATTCAACTCGGAATACATGTCCCATCATCTGTGGTATTTATATATTTTTTACATGGAATTTTCACCAGGGTTGTTACAGAACCCTCCCCCTTGGGGGAAAACCGTCCTCGGTGTTCTATGACACCTATAACCAACATGATTATTGAAAACAAAACATATTGCCCATGGAGCTTTATAACATAGCTTATTGCAGAATTTACAATGAAAGATCTGCTCAAAATCAAAACATCATGACAACATGACCAGATAACAACCATACTTCATGCTGGATATTTATAACACAACTCATTACGGTATTTACAATAACCACATATACACATATGCATATTTTCTCAGCCAACAAATAAAGGAATATGATGCTTGCATCCGCAACAAGGGAATCCAAAGGCTTACACCTCCACCCTAAAAGTAATACTAGGATTCACCTCCTTCCGAGGAAGTCCAAAATCCACTGCAAAGTCAAATCTGCATCCAATGTCCAGTGCTATAATCTTGCACCACTTGTCCTCTCAGTGAATAGTTACCAGCTCATTGTTCGAAGGCACACTCACGATGTGCATTTGATTCCATTTGGCAATGTTAATGACCAAAACAAATCCATCAGTGACCTTCCCTTCTCTGCTACATAGTCCCTCAAGAATTTGTTCACCCCTTCCATGCAGTCACTCACCTTCCAAGTTCTGTTGGCACCCCCATCCCGGGCAATCCATCCCTTGGCAAGGCTTCCTTGAATTAGAAGATACAAAAACCAAGGCATATCGCTGCCTAAAAACCATCATACGGGTCATAGAATTCTCATGGAAATCAATGGACACAATTGGATACCAGTGTCCCACAATAGCCCTGCTTCTGAAGTGCTCTACCAACATATTGTTTCATTTCTAATTTCTTTCACTGTTGTTGCTAATTCTTGCAGTCAATTTCAACCACCCAACTCGGCATGTTCATGCTTCCTGTACCAAGAACATAACTTCCATTAGATTCAAAATAAATTGAAATAACTTCAAATCATACCTCATTGGTATTTCATCAATAAGGTACACTTGGAATCATGTTTGCTTCCTGCCACAAGAAGTCAAACTAGCATCTTTGACCAAATCAACATGTATAAAAATATCACATCAAGTTAGCTCAAAACACAACCATTATAGATCAAAATCATAAATCACATGTGACCATATTAAACTAGAATCATAGATCATAAACCAGAATCATAATTCACAAATAATCATCATATATCAGAATCATAAATCACATGCATAATAAAATTGAAATACAATATTGATACCTATCCTTCATCAACCCTTACTTATACGTTTGTTCTTTTGTATAGACACTGAATTGGTTGCTACACCCAGCAAACACCCAATTCCTTCCTTCTCCTCTACCATGTGCACATACGCATAGTGTGCACCACACACATACAACCACACCTAACACACAACACCATGCAATACATGCACCTACACCTAACGCACAACACATATACTTATAGCCAGTGTACAACACAGTGCATCCATCTATACCTGATGTGCAATACCACCCACTACATGTACCTACATAGAGTACAACACAATGAGTACACACGCCGCAATACCATGACTACATGATGCACATACATAATACCGCATGCCCATAACACAACATGGATGACATGCACACAATACCACACGTGCACCAGTACCATATGTACAACATCTAAACAGTACCGCTGGTATGCCACACCACCTTTACAATGTGTGCACAGCCTCACATATAAATGGTGCCACCTGCACAATATTTACACAACACCACATGTACACCACACCACTTGTACAACGTGTACACAATACCACATGTGCACAGTACCACACACACGATGTGCACGCGACACCATATGTACATAGCATCATATGCACGACATGTACACAGCCCTGCATGCTCATAGCACCCTATGTACAACATGTACATGGTACCACATACTCACAATACCACTTGTACAATCATGCACACAACACCATATGTACATAGAACCATATGTACAACATGCACGCAACACCACATGTACATAGCATTGCATAGCCAACATGTACATAGAATCATCCGTACACAACATTGCATATCCAACATGCACATAGCACCATATTCACACACGCCGCATATACATCATGAAGACAGTATAATACGTATACAACACCCCATATGCAATATTCGCACAACCCTATATGTACCATCCTGTATGTAACATTGCATAAATAACATGTACACATGCTCTGTATACACAATGCCACAAGTGCACACATCATATATGCAACATGTATAGCATATACAACGTATGCATAATAATAGTACCACACATCCAAAACCACACTGTCCTTACCAAGAAACCTTTCTTCCAGTATCTCATCCATGCTTATCCTAGCATGCCGCAGACCACACTTCTTTCACTTTGTTGATGTATCCTTCAACATTACCTGTCATAACATAAACATAGGCATAATACAATTATACAATATCAATTCATATCCACATGATACTGACCTAATATATTTGTCGTGACTACTCTTCCCAATTGATTCCTCATAAGACCAAGAACCATTCCTCCACAAGAATGATCCCTGACAACCCTGTCAAATAGTAACATAGATACATGGATACATACATACATAGATAAACGTTAGCATAAAACAATCATGATCCTGTCAGACAACGACATACATACATACATGTATACATATATAAACATCAACATAATCATGATCATAACAAAATTGTCAGATAACATAAGGTCAAGGTTAAGAGAACTTCCTTTATTCATGCATGATACTGAGAACAATAGCTCCCAACATAGCCAAGGCATCTGACGCCTCAGATCCATTTACTCTACCTTTTCTAGTTACCTCTCTCATTTTTGTACTGCCACTGTCCATTTACCACAGTGGACCCAACTAGTCCAACCGACTATCCTAGTCTTACCTTCCATTGCGCTTATTCATGCACAGATTTTCATCTAGGTCTCATATCATTGGTTGGGTGCCATACATCTCTCTTGATTTCCATCAAAATTTCCTCTTTCCCAACCAATTCCAAAAACTCAAAACATAAAAAATGCAAGACAAGAAACAAACAAGAAGAAGACCATAAAAACCAATAACAACATGACTCCGCAAATAGAGTGGCATATCTATGCACCAGACATAATCAAACTTGCAAAATACTAACAACAAATACCATGACTCAATCCCCATGGTTCCCAGGGAAATCTCAACCTGAGCCTTCTTCAAAATTTCATGGCAACCTCTCTTGCCATGCAACTCCCTGCATCATGCTTTCATTAACACATAACTGTTAGTGCATAAATAAACACAACAATACACCAATTACCTCATCTTGTTGTGCCAAGCACATTGCCAAGGGACTCCAATCCTTTAACAGATCCTCCTATAACTAAAGATTATCTAGTATACCTCTCAAGTACATGTTGATGAATATAACATGTATCCTCATAATGTCATACTAGATTAAGGTTAAGAAGACTTCTTGTATGAAAAGAACTCACTCATTTGGAATTAGGGTTTCCAAACATGGGAAAAGGAATTCTTGCCCAATTCCTTTCTTTGACCTTTTCCTTGTTGCAATCGAGGCTTACTATGCATTGTCACATCACCCAATTATTAGTGATATAAACACATCAACTACTACCTTGTCAGACCAATACCGACATGTTTCCTGCGATTGCTCACACATGTCAACCACATGTTCCAAATATCAATACAACCATATTTATCAATTTGAAATAAACTTTTTCAAACAATCTTGTCATAATCCATAATCATTAGACATAATGCTACAACTATCAACTACATGCAAGTACATATCAACTATCTTAACACATACATGTTAGTACGATCATCTTAAAAAAAAATCATTTGAACACATACTCATATTAAGAAATTCATCAATCATTCAACTACTTGCAAACATACCATGTTAAACAAATCAACTAGGCACCAAACACTCAAACACCAAATAGACGTCATAATCAAACAACCAAGCACCAAATATATGACATAAGAAAACTCATACCTTAATGTGTATAAGTGGAGGCTATCTTATCTACACAATAAATCTAGAAAAGCATGATAAAACTTCACAACATATCAACTCAAACATAAATCATGATATCCCTAACAGTAGCTAACTAACATTTTCACGTCATAAGCTCATAATAATTTGTTGTTCATGCATAAAAATCACATATGTATGATCAATCTAGTACGACACCATATCACAAATATGTCGGCTCATACCTAAATATTGCAACCATAACCATCGACATAGGCCAAACGAGGTTAGCACAATACATTAACATCAAGGTCTTCAATGTAATGAACATAACCATCACACATATGACCAACCCAAATTACAAAATCAAGATCTCAATGACAAAACTCTAATCATCAAGTTAATAGCACATAAAGACAATAAGCTATATATCATGCTCATCAAAAAAATATACCCTAATCATCAATTTACCTAACATAAACAACAGAAGCAATGCATACAACCACAAACTACTATCATTCTTGACTATCGGACCCATGTGCATATAACTACACTAATCATCTAACATTTATCATGAATGTAACCATAACATCAAATGCATGTACATAAACCTAATGTATATAGCCCTAATGCATATAAAAATCCTTAACTTACATACCTACATGCCCACATGCAATCCTTGTATGATGATTTTCTCTTGCCTCGAGGTCCAATGTTGCAAATTCACTTTGATGATCTTCATCTCTTGCTTTATCTCAGCCAACACATTAGCATCGTAACAACCAATAGCACCATGATGCCCTAAATTACATACAATGACTTCACAAGGCATGTCTGACCTAAGATTCAAACTACAACCAAGATCATATTTGCATAACAACTATATATAGACATATAACAAATGAGTATCAAACCATACACACATTGTATGAGCTAGAGTCCAGTCATCAATGCATGACCATATCAACCACACAAACCATGACCTCATGCATGAAAACAACCATTACTCCATTGTACACATTGCGACATGCAACCAACATTATTCATAAGCAATTGCAAACCAACTACCAATATGCATAACCGCATGTAGTCGAACATAATCGATCAATTCTTGTAATCAACCTACAAGGCAGATGCATGTAATCAAAATATTCAATAATGTAACCTAACATACAAGGATGTATGTAGGTATCATAAAATCGACATGTAAGAGACATATAATACATACACAGTCAGTGACATGTTCCAAAAATCAAGACATAGTGTCTATTAATTTGAAATCATCTTTCACCAATACTAACAATCATGTCATAGTAGGCAATCAACTCACAATCATTGTCATAATACTAAAACTAGCACCCACTTACACGCAAGTTCATATGAGTTGTCTCAACGCATATTGTGTTAGTACAACCATATTAAAACAAGAGCATTCCTTCATACAATTTTATAATCACACACTTAATCAAGCATTCAAACAACCTATAAGCATACCCCCTTACTATCTATGGTCCACACTAAGGTAGAAGGAGGAAGCTACCATAATGGCCCGATCTCAAATGTCAAATTATGGAAATGCAATCTCCAAAGCTCTACTAAATTTAACCACACTTGAAAATAAATTGATTTTAATTTCTCATACATTTTGTATGAGATTAAATCAAAACATTGCACTCATTCCACTTGTAACATAATAACTAAAAACATGCCACTTTTCCATTTCCTTACATGCAACCTTTCAAATTCCTTACATGCAACTCTTCAAATTCCTTGCATGCAAATAGGCATAGATCAAATACATCCATATTATCACACTACAATACTATCCCATCCAAAAAGAATAACATTTTCTTCAAACAAACTTTTACATTTTCTTTAAACAACTACTATACTATTACATTTGCATGTAAGCATTTCTTCAAACACTTTACATGCAAACTAATATAGAAAACTATTTGCATACAAGTAAGCATATATCAACTACAACAATATTATTACACATCAATACTATCCCCAACCACAAACAACATACTCATTGGGGAATTTTATCAAACAATTTGTACACAATTAATCATTGAACCGTTTAAGCATTTCATCAAAGTTCACTTGCATGCAAACTAATATAGCGAATGATTCAATGCATATATCCTAAACTGTAGTTGTACAAGTTATGGAAACTGAACCATATGATCAGTGGTATTTTTCCTCACTATGGTTCAAGTTTCAACTTCTGAGATTTCATAGATGAAAAGTTATTGTTATCACCTAGATTGACCTCAGGCTGAAGGGAGGCAATGCTAGGGTAACCACAAACCAAGCTTAGCCAAGTAGCTAGCCCTACTAGGCCGGGAGAGGGATCTCTCCGTAAGGATCTCAGTCAAAGTGACTGGATCAGGTAAAGGATTTTAGGCTAGGTATAGTAGCCCGAAAGTTCTGATTGGATTTTGTAGGGGTTTTGCCGGATCAGGAGGAGTTAGGCAGTTTAGGTCTAGGAAACTAGGTCAGAAATGCAGGGTGTTCAATGGGGCAAGGTAGGCATAGGCTTTAGCACTCTAGGGCTTGATGGGGTGAGATGTTTTAGACTGGTGAGAAACTAAGAAGGGCATGTGAAAACCATGGATCCTTCCTGGATTGCAGAAAACATGAAATGGTGAATGGTTTCCCAAGGCAGAGCACTAATGCAATGAATTATGCCTATCAAACTTGAAAAAATTCAACTAGAAGCAATGAAATGATTGAAGGCATACATAAAACATATAAACATATAATCATAGAAGAAGAAACTATACTAAAACTCCATACCACAAGGATCCCATAAAAATAGCTGCAATTCTTATTAATTTCCTGCCAAATTGCTTACAAAGGTGTACAATCAAGCTCTAAGCATCCACACTAAGCCCAACCCATAAAATGACTGATAAACTACATGATATAGGCTCAAAAACAAATAATCCTAGCCTCAGGGGTCGAATCCATGAGAGGAGGAGCAGTTGCACAAAAGACTGAATTGATATATAAAGACTAGGGTGGTCAAACTGACTCATCCCTAATATGAAGCAAATTGATTCATTACATGCCACTTAGGCCATTCATCTGACGCATCTACCCTAGGTAACAAAAAAACACTTTAATTACATCATCATTATGAATTACATCAGTGAAAAATCAAAATCCCACAGGTGAAAAATATTTTCTGAGAGAAACAGTGAAAAATTTGGCTGGTCAAATGCGTAGTGCTAGTGTCCGCAGCGCCTGAAGGAAGTGCACAACTGCATCTTTAGGGTGAGTTTTGACTGCCTTCCTGGTGTCCAAATCTAGCTCAAGATAGATCATTAGACATATTATCCTATCTAGTTTCCAAAAAATCCCCTAGTTTCCAAATTGAGCTTCATTTTTTCCTCCAAAACTGCAATATCCCAAGACTGCTCAAACGCACAGCGCTTGGCTCCAAAAATAGGCAGAAACATGATTTTTAGGTGGTTTTTTGCCTTTTCCACCTAGTAGTTATGACTTTCAAATTTGGAAACATGGTTTTCTTGAGTGTAAATGGTCTTATGAATCCAATGGTGGTGGCCATTCCTCCAAAATATTCCCCAAAAAAGTGTGCAGCACCCTAGGCACTGCACGTTTGACCAAAGGACTGATACAAAAATTACCTGTAGAAAACAAGAAATGCTAAAAGTGCTCTGCTTTTTTTCAGGCCAATTTTGGAGGCCTTCCTGGTGTCCAAATTGGGTGTGGAGTAGCTAGTTGGAAAGCTTGTCAAGTCTAATTTCTAGAACATCTTGAATTTTTCAATTTGGAGCTCATTTGCCCTACCAAAAGCTAAATCTCCCAAGACTGGTCAAAATGTCAAGAATGAGGCTGCCAAAATGCAAAGTGTTGTGTCAGTCAACTTATGGAGGTCTTCCTCAACTCCAAATTGAGCTCAGGATAGCTCATTGAAAATCCCTATGTGTCTAGTTATCATTTGACTCATCAAACAAGTCTTTTGGACACTCCATCTAGGAGAAAAGTTGATTTTACCAAGGTCACTTCAGAAGGGCAGCAACTATCCTCTGGCAAATGATTGTTTGGAAATTTCTCCCAAACCATGAGACCTGTGTAAAAAATGAAGGAAGTTTTTCTTCTCAAGCCTATGATGGCCAAAAACCTCTCTCACTTCTATCAAATTCATAATTTATTGCTCAGAAACATCATTTGAATAAAACCTATCCTATTGTGTGGAACAGGGGATTTGTAGAAATGAAGGGAAATGAAGGGGATGAGGGGATTTTAATTTCTTGAGAAAATTTTTGGAAGTAGGGAGGGATGTTAGGAATCAGGGGAAAGTGTAATTTCAGTGATTGAGTCAGTGAAAGGGGTCCAAAAGGGCAAAATGCATCAAATTGTAGCAATAGGCTAGGGTTTCTGGGAAAATGATGAATTTGAGGGATATCAATGATGGGAAGTGTTTAAGAAGGTATATTGAGGGTAGGGGAAGGTGTATGAGCAACAAGATACACGTTTTGTTGATTATTTGACCATCCAAGAAAAATTACCTTCAAAACACTAGGAGAGGGAAATGAGCCTTACCTAAGCACAAATGAAGCACAAACAAGGTGTAAAATGACCCATTGGAACTTGCAATAATGATGACAACTGTTCGAATAATGGTATGCTCAACCGAATGGTGACATGGACCGATACTTGGAAAACTTTGGAAGGAGTGAAAACAATCCTAGACATAACACCCAGTGACCAAATTTTACTCGAAGACTCATTGAAATGACAAAATTTGACTTTGATGCCATAAGACCACTTTGTAAGACCATGTTTGATCACCAGTGGAAGGCTGCAAAGACTAACTCTAACATTGGCTCCATTGGGGATGATAGCTCCTTGGAGGTGCCAAGAACACCATAGACCAAGTAGCCTTATCCATTGGGCATGGAGTAAAAAAAAAACTCAATCTGAAATACATGACTAAATACTAACGACTTGACGACACAAACTAACTCTAAAATTGACTGAACCATGCTCACTTCTGTGAGCTCATTAATCACACCCTACTCTAAGTGATCCATTCCTCCCCTAATCAAGTGAAATGAAACAACCAATGCAACCAAGTAAGCATTCTAGTTGCTGTTTTAATTCTCCACAAGCACTTGCTTATGAGCAACAAGAGAGAACTACTGAAATGCAACTCCCATGAAAACTTGTAAACATATCCAAATTTTCCTAGATTTAATAATATGGATGCTCTATCCGACTCCAAAAATACTGCATGAGGATCTTTAAATTCATGTGCACTGGGACTTAGCTCATCCAATGAATTACTTTGTTTCTCCTCATACCATGAATGCAAACTTTCATCTGAGCTTTGTGACGAGACTCCTGCTGAAAATGACAAAGAAACCAGCTACTGGATTAAGTTTGTATCAATACCTTTTTGAAGCTCATAGTTAGATAATGGCTAAGAAATTTGACTACAGATATCATTCAACACATTAGCTATTGGATCATGAAAAATTTGAAAAGATTGTTGCAACCCATTTTCTTTCGATTCCAATGATTGCATCATTTTCTACAGGCTGCTCATTTGAAGATATACTATGCAAAATTCCCTTCAAAAACTGAAATGATTCAAAACATAATGGTACAGAATCAACTTGCATCATTTGATCATATGTTCCAGCTTCCAAGGCTTCATCTGCAACCGAACATTCAATGGCATTCGGGGGCTGCAAATCTAGATATGAGAAGTCTTGAACAAGGATTTCATTGCCCTCTAGATGGTCAAGATCAAAACTTATCGACGGTTGATTTCTGATTGCATGAAAGTTGTCTCTGATGAACTGAAACAAAGTAAAACAAAGAGGCAAAGATCCTTCACTTACTTCAAAATTTTCTGTGCTTTCCTCCTCACTTCCATAGCTGATATGCATCAGCTGATCACTGTATTTGAGTTACTGAAAGTGAAC